>PVHY01003130.1:0-11511 GCA_004024945.1 Uropsilus gracilis | reverse complement strand
GATAAATATTGACAAGTCTGATGAACTGAAAAAGTCATAAAAGCCCAGAAGTACTGTGAGACTTAGCCCCCTGTTAGGGCATTGAGGGGATGACGTGTCAGGAGCTGACAAGAAAACATAGTCTGGTTTGAAGGTTTCTTCTGAATCTTTTGATATCTTTGCTCCTCTTGTTTCTATGCACACAATAGCTATAGAACTCATTTCACAATTCACTGTGATTTTTAATCATTTCAATCACCATGAAAGTAACTGTAATATCTGTCCTAAGGGGGTGTCTTTTACATCCTGAGTATGTCTGTGTTTCTCTTGACTCCAGGTCATTTATACATTGTTTTCCCCAACTCAATATGCTACTGTGACAGTGTTTCATATTCCTTAATCTTTTCACAACTGGCTTTCTCAATGACCTCTTCATGCATTAGTAGATTTCTAGGACATAGATGATGCTTTGAGAAGTAATCTAATCTCCCACTACTTTGATTTATTCACAATGCCAGGGTTACAAGATATTTCTGTTGGACTTATTCTTTTAGAATATTTTGTCATCACAAAACACTGAAGAGCATATTGTAGCGAACAATGCTGTCCTCAGTACAGAGAAGAACCAGATGACCTAATGGTCTTTCTGGTTCCTAAATTCTATGATATCTTACATTATGGAATCTCTTCATAGCATAATAGTTCTTTATATAAAGAAATGAATATATCATCTACTACTTTATTTCCATTTTGAACTACAATGTAGCTTCTGATCAAACTACACATTGAATTAGAAAGTTGATGAACTGCTGCTTTTTTTATGAAAAGATAGGATTTCTTTAATTATTTAATTATCTGAGTTTTTCTAAGTAGGTAGTGAAGACAAAGCAAGAACATATGATGCTCCTTTTAAAACTTATATTAATTTTTATATCAAGATGTTAAATTTTATATCAAGATATTTAAAATTGGCTCTAAAAATCAGTATCATTTTGGTATTTTTTGTTTCAAAAAAACAATACTACATCTTCCACTAGATATATTCTAGGAATAATATGCTGTTTTATTATTATCAGAGTTTAATTGTACCTAATACCTAATGTCTTCAAAAATATTTTAAATGACAAAATTAGAACTACAACAGAAATTGACTGAGTTTGATAGCTTTTTGTTAACAATCTCACTTCAGAAACTGTTTACAAGCAGTTTGTGAAATTCTTCATTTATATTTTAAAAATAATATAGTTTGATTTGTCATATATGTTAATAAAGGGGAAAAAAACTAAATTCCATTCATTACTAAGTGATATAATAGGTCTGTGATGAGGACCCATCTCTCTTTTAAATAGTGCATGAGACAAGTGCTAATCATAAAAATCTGGTTCCTAAGACAGTCTGACAGATGGTGATATGGTTCTAAATATTATCATGAATAGCAGTTATTCACTAGATGATTTCCATCAAAGTCATAAATGAAAAACTAGATGATTAAAAATGCTATGTGTTTTACTAATAATTTTTAATAGACTATGTTCTGAGCAGTTTAGGTTCACCTAATATTGGGTGGAAGGTATAGCGATCTTCCATTAGCAAGTTTTTGTATGCCAATTAAGATTTGGGACCAAAAAATGTAAAAGCAAGATGTCTTCTTAGTTGAACAACATTTAGTCAATGCATTCAAAGACAAAGAAAAGAGCAATAATATAATTGACATAGTAGCATCTATTGGCAGCCTCTTCCACCTGCACATCTAAGCAAGGTTAGCCCTGTTAGCAGTTTGACTACACCAAGCTGCTAGTCTAAGTCTTATTTACCGAGCATTGAGAGTAAGGATAAGAAGGGCCAGCCTAGCTCAGGGAAGAGGAACAAAGGATGGTCATCAAGGGTTGTAAGACTCCAACATCAGAATCATGCCAACTGCAGATCACTCCTTCCAGGAATATTTTAAACAACTGTTTTATAATTCATTCTGAAATAGTCATATATTCTGATATTCCAACCACCTTGTGTATACAGAACTACCTAGCAGCATAAAGCATATCTGCCAAAAACCCAAGGCCTTCAATTACAACCTCCTGGATACCTTAACCAGGACCAGATCCATCCAGTCACTCCCATTAAGAGTCACAGGATTCACGGCTCCCTTTTACTTCACATGATTTGATCTGACCAGAGGATAGACTCAATGGAACTGCTCATGGGGTCAACACCCTTCCCTGGGAGATCTGGGGAACCAGAAGCACAATTGTCCTATTTCTCACTTAATTTCTGGAAGACCCAGAGCCCTCAAAGCCCTAGGTGGATTTCTCAGGCTTTAATGCTCTCAGGGAATCAGGTGCACAGGCACACCAGGCTTGGAGTCTGGGCCATTTGCATGGGAAGCAGGCAGGCAAGGCAGGAAGGCAGGTCTGGGCAGGGGAACCGGGAAACAGGCAGGCAACCAAGCCTCTCAGCCCTCCACAAATCTTTACACTCATTCTCCCATCTCTCTCTCTCTGTCATTCTCTCTCACCTCTTCTGTAGTCTCACTGTTTGCTTGTCCTCCTGCCATAGGAGTGGTAGTCACGCTGCTGCTGCCTCAGTCCTCCACATCCTTGTTTTCATCCCTGCTTCCAGCTCAGGTGTACCCACTTGCATACACCATTCTTTGGACCCAGGTGTCCACAATTCTGGCTTCCCAAGCCCTGCACCCACATTCCCAAGTGCCTAATGTATAAACATGATCCAGGCTGCAGGTTGTAGCCACAGAGGCTAGTGGAGAATAAACAACCTGATCAATTCATTTGTCCTACACTGGGCCATGAGAAAAGGCATGAAAAATGAAGGCTGAAAGGACATAGTCACATGACTGAGCTTTATGAATACTTTAGAAAATGAACAATTTACAAACACAAGAAGTTGCACTGCAAGTCATTCTTTCTTAAAACCAGTTATGTAGTAATCCAAAGATGTATTTAATTAAGGCAGAATTATGAGGTACAACATATAGTTTTGTGATATGCACCAAAAGATAAAATTAATAAAGCCCTGAATCCTGAAAGCTCTTTGCATCTATGCAGATTTACCTTCTTTTCTCATCATGGCATCTTTTTCACTGATCTTAAATCACTGCTTAGCTATCAATATCTATCATGTATAGCTACTGTGAATCTACTCTGAAAGTATCATAGTATTAAAATCAATAGAAGATATTCTAAGATAAAAGTATGATTGTTTTTTCTCCAATCAAAAGTCTTCACTGACTCTTGTCTATGCCTATAGTTTCACATTAATTTTTAACTGGATATTTCCAGTTATAATCTGAATCCAACTAACTTCTCTAGTCATATACTCCCCTTCCTGTAGTTCACATGTCTTAAAGAACTGGACAACTGTTTCTTTTCCAAACTAACTCAGGACTGTTCCATCTCTGCTTTGGCTCAAACTCATCCTTCTGATTTATTATTTCCTTCCTCAATGTTGCACTTCCCACCATCAACATCCTTATTCCTATCCACTGCCTTTCAAAATCTACCAAGGCTATAACATTCAACTGTACCTTTTCTTTTGAAACCCTCACTACCTGAAGTAGTCCCACCGGAAGTACCATCACCGTCCTTTGGATAACCAGCACAGTTGACTAAGACATCTGTGATGTCACTCTGGTTAGCTTGATTATTTGTGTACCTAATGGGAACTGGCATTACAATCCCTCATATCATGGAGTACATTCCCCCAAAGAGAGTGCCCATTTCACCTGTCATAAATTAGCTGACAGAAATCCATAACTAATACTCTTTACATACATTAACCCTCTAAAAGACTTTGGTTCAATGTTAGAATATTATTTCTTCATAAATATTTAGAAATTTGTCTATATTCTCAGCATAGGAATGGGCATGTTTGGTATCTTCTAATCAAAGCAATATATTTATTCAACTCAAATCACTACGAGAGCACTAAAAACTATCTGTAGTGACAAAGGAAGTTCAATATTAAGGCCAAATTTGAAGATAAAAGAGCTCCCCCCCAAAAAAACAAAACAAACAAAACAAAAAGAATAATTACAGAGTCTAATAAAAACTGCTCCTTGCAAGTTCAAAAGTATTACAAAATTTGCCCCTAACTAATGGGTAAAGGGAAAATAATGTGTTGTTTTCCCACTGGTTGCTGCCAGCCTTTGAAGCTGTTTTTTTTTACCACTCTGTCCATTCTGGTTTCCTGAGGAAATATATCCAACATGAACTGTCGCAATGCTTTGTGGCCCTATTAGATTGTTCAGACCTTGCAAAAATTTCAAATATTCCCAATATAATCGATATCTGGATTACAATTAGCCAGAGCCCTGCCATCTGTTATAAATGTTCTATTTTGAATTCCTTTTGCAATTATATTGTTCAGAACTTGTTTCTTTCCTTTCAACTCACACTGGAGTGTATATAAACAGCACTAAGGTTAGATGTCTGGGAAAATTCCCAGTCATTAGAGGCATTCTCATCTACATTTAAGCCTTGAAACATCTAACCTCCCAATAAAGTTTGCTCTACCACTAACTTCTCTTCTAGCCCTTTGGAAGCACAACCCCTAGTGTTTATAGTTCCCACCCTTGAAGCCTAGAAACCATCTCAGAATATTAAGGAGATAAGAGTACCTATAAAAGCTCTTAAGATACTCTTAAATTTAGAGCAAACAATGAACTATTTACTTGCCTTATCTGAGGATGGGTGTTCCCTTCAGTTCACTAGAGAAGGCTGGGGCAGAGGAAATTTACACAAGGGACTCTGGGCTTTGCAAATCTCCTAGGAAGAGGCCAGGCATTCAGTGCACCAGCCCCTCTGACCTTGGCTTAGTTCAGACAAATTCTAAACACAAGGCATTGTTTCAGATGAAACCCTCCCTCTTGTTGAAACTACAAAATTTTTAATAGCTAAAACTAAATACATATAGGTAGATCATTAAGAAAACTGTATCATTCACATGTGGAAATAAATAAAGAGCATTCAGACAAAACAAATCAAGGCTATTTGTGGTTTGTATACACAAGGGATTCAGCATGCATTGCTTTTGTTTGGGAGACTCAAGAGCAGACAGTCTGGAGTTTACAGTGGAAAAAATGGGGAATTTCATGTAAATTTTGAATATGGGTTTTAGAATGGGAAGGTGAAATCAGGTTAACTACCTATCTGGCATCTGACATAATTAATTTGGGAAGCACAGTTAGCTTGGTTTGGTTGATCCTGAGTTGGAAGCAGCAGCAAAATTTACACAGTGGAATATTATTCATCAATTAAAAATGATAAATTTGATGCTGAAACAAGTCAGAAAGAAAAAGACAGAAAATGAATGGTTTCACTAATAGATGGGATGTAGGAAAAACAAACAAAAGGCCAGGAGGAAAAGTCAAAATAAGCTACAACCAAACTTAACTACACAACTGGAAAGGGAAGGTGGGTGGGAAAGTTCAGGGAGGGGAGTAAATCCTGGTGGGTAAACCACTGGGAACACAAAGATGTGAAATATATATATATCATTTAAAAATTTAGGAAACTGGAACTCATTGACTGTCTGAGGTTGTCACAGGTATGGGTTAGCTTGCTAGACTGGTTGTCATTTAAACTGTTGGTCAGAATGCCATTCTATACATGGTCTGAAAAATGTATTCTCAGTCTTTATAAGGTGCTTATTGATGGCATTCTTTTTTAAATCACTTTAAAACTATGTAATGCCCAGGACATCACCAAAAACTTCAGAGTAGAAACAAGCTATAAATTGGTCTCTGCTTACTTACTCTAGAACTGTTCATTTTTTTAAAGAAATGTCTTGGTTTTTTGGTCCAAAAGAAGTTATTATCAAACAAGTTTCATTAAAGTAGAACCAAAATTTTCCAGTGAGGAAAATTCTTTGATTATGAGCTGGAAGCAAAAGTTGTTGCAACAGTATCTGTTTAAGTTGATCCAATTTCAAAATAGAATTATAAAAGGATAAGTGTCTGGTTATAAAAGGGTAAGTCAACTTTTCCATTCTCTCCCTCACACCAAAGGCAATTAATTATTCCATCAACAAAATGGGTTTATCTGGAAACAGAAAAGGCAGTTTGAAAAGTTCAAACTCAAAGTGAGACACACATGTACTCTCTCCCAACTCTATGGCCAGTACACTGACAGGATACAGAGATAAGGAATAAAGAGCATTCTAGAATGACTCTGATCTGGGTGACACTGTAACCTCAATGTGGACATATAATGGGGGGGGGGGGAGGTGGGCAGGGTGGACAGTAATCTTGGGAAGAAGAAAAATAACTCTAAAGTTCCCAGGGATAGATATAGAAATAGAGATACAGATCTTGGAGTCATTCATTCAACACATAGATTTGAAAGGATAATTTAATAAAAGGAAGCAATTGTAGCTGTAATAAGCACTATGATGGAAGTAAAAGACCATCTTATAGGAAACTATTTTTGGAGAATCAAACATTGCAGAAATAATAGAAAAACAATAAGCAATAATAAAAAAACAATAGATAGCTATGTCATTTTTCTTCCAACTTTGAGACTAAAGTTAAAGAAAGAAAAGGAGGTTACCTTTTAAAACAAGGAATGATATAACTTATTGTATTTAAGATAATTTTAAATGTATCAAATGAATTTAGAGTTAATATAACAATTATTGTTTATGCCAATCTCCTTTAGAGTTTCCTTTATTTAAACATTCAATAAGCAACATACATATTAGTGCAAGTTAGCTGGTCAATGGAACAGAGATTGTTCCTGGCAGAGGAAATAGTATGTGCAAAAACACTAAGATGGGTAAAAGCACATTCAAAGAACTGAAAGGATGTAGATTTGGTTGAGGTAGAGGAAGTGGAGTGTGAAGTAACTCTTATATAACTGATGAGATACAGACATTAAAACATGTAAGACCTCATAGTCCATATTCATAGTTCCATATTCCATATTAGATATTATCTTAATATAAAGGAAGGCGCTCAGTTAGATGGATTATATTAACATATTTGTATATTAAAGAGATAATTTCATTCATAATAAAGTGATAGTACCAAAGAATTATTAGAGTAAACATAGGGAGGCTTTTAAAATAACCTTGGTGAGAGATAAAAGTCATTTAAAGTAGTATAATAGTTGTAAAAATAAAAACTAGATCAATTTGACAAATAATTAGAAGTTAAGTGTGACTAGTTAAATACAGAGACCAGGGAAGAGAAGACTTCAAAGATAATTCCCAACTTTCTTTTCTGGGCAACAGAATCTCTCTGGAGATAAGTAATAATGCAAGAAACTCAGGCTTAGAGAGGAAATTATGAGCTTAATTTTGGAAATGTGAAGCACAACATGACCTGAGGTAAATATGTAGTTTATGGATCTGAAGTTCAGAAAACAGAATCAAAGACCAAGTTAAAGAAATATATTTCAATAGTTCTTCAAGAGATTAGTCATATTCTAATCCCATCCTATACACTATATAGGAGACGGGTGCAATAGATAGTTATGACATTTTTCTTCCAACTTTGAGAATAAAGTTAAAGAAATAAAAGGTTACCTTTTAAAATAAGGAGTGATATAATTTATGATATTTAAGATAATTTTAAATGTATCAAATAAATTTAGAGTCAATGTAACAATTATTGTTTATGCCAATCTTCTTTAGAATTTCCTTATTTACATATTCATGAAAATCCTTTAACAGTGGTTTTTCTCCATCTATAAAACAGTAATGATAGATATTTTTAAAAGTTGCCTCACTTAATGGATTTCAAAGTAACATTAAATTTTCTGGCATTGGTTTCAGCATCACTTATCCATAGAGTTTAGACTATAAAGAAGAAAATCTCAAGCACAAGACATGAAAGGTATCAGTTTTTTTCTTCTGAGATGACAGTAAGAAGAGCTCTGCTGTCTTACATTACTTTTGGCAAAACCAGTGAATAGCATTTTCGAGAACAACAACAAGTATTTTCAAAAACAACAAAGCACTGCTTGTGAGCATTGTTTAATGACTTTCAGCAAATGAAGAAAACCTTATTTAAATAAATCTACTGAAACTTAGTAAAAATAGTGAGTTTAACAGCATTTGACTTATGATTTGCTTTCTTCCATTCCATTTCCCCTCTTCCTCAGTTTAACATAACAGGATCTCTAGTAAAGGTGGCCAAGAAGAGTTCACTAGCTTCCTCTCCCAACTACTGTTCTCATATTCCATTGGAGGGGCAGATCACTAGTATTTCTCATGCTCTAGGATTCTGAACTGAAGAGTAAGGCCAGGAATTACTAAGGGGTGAAGGTCAATCTTTCTCTCTACCAAGTACTCACCAGCAGAATGGAATATCTACACCAGGCATGGCTGGCATGATTACTGAGTTCCAACTGCCCTGGCATGAACTCAATCATAGGCAAAAACTCCTCACCATGGGAGTCAGAACAAAAGACCAGAGGACTAGAGGTCAACTGCTCCAGGTCGTCCTG
This sequence comes from Uropsilus gracilis, assembly GCA_004024945.1. NCBI lineage: Eukaryota > Metazoa > Chordata > Mammalia > Eulipotyphla > Talpidae > Uropsilus > Uropsilus gracilis. Next base: position 3,073 of record PVHY01003130.1, on the reverse strand, counting down.
GAACAGGACTGAATTTTGCAAGAATGTTTGCAAGAATTTTGCAAGGTGGAGAGATAGTCCACAAGGAAAGAAACTTGCAAAAGTTTCTCCAAAGGAATTGACTTTATTTGAAAGAAAGAAAGTTGAGTAAGTTCAAGCCTAAGATACTCATCAAAACAACAGGTCTGTATAATTAGGGGGAGAAGTTTAATCTTAGGGTAGTTTACCAGAGAGAAACCAAGAAATAATAGCTCATGAGGGTTTTTCTGAAACTCAGAACAAAGGCTTTCCTCAAAAATATACTCCTGCTGGAATTCAGCAGGATCAGAAGACACAGCAATTCATGTCCCAGGCCATTGTCAAAACAGCAGACTAATCAGCTGGTAATGAGTGGAACTTAATAGGAGGGTGTGCTATAATGAGACAGAATGATCAGGAAAGGAGATATCGAAGAGAGCCTTGCTAAAACCAACATTATTCCAAGTAAATGTGAGCTTAAAATGAGAGACTTCCTTAGTTACCAAGGCTTCACACTTCAGGGAAGATATACTTTAATAAAATTGTAGAGCAAGTCACCCGAGAAATGCAAAATACAACTGTTAGTGGGTGCCTGTGAGCACTCCAGGATCCCCGAATTGCATACTCTAAAGTCATCTGGCCATACATGTCTGCAAAAACAAGGGAGATCCTTAGAGTGAAAGAACTTTAACAGAATTAGTGTGCATATAGAAAAGGAAGGATATTCCAAATAAAACATATAAAATTACCCATTCCTTCATGAGTAAATGCCCAGACAAACAGAGTTGGCCTGAAGCAGGGTCTCTGAGACCTGAAAACTTGCCACACATCTCAGGCACCTTCTGGCGGGATTCATAGGAAAGTGGTTCTGAAGTAGGTAACAGAAAATTGGTATAAAAGGAGTAATATCAATGTACAAATCAAGGTAAAGAGCCACTGTTAACCTCCCCATGTCTCATCCACATGTCTCCTCCAAGTCCCTGATGCAAGTTCAAAGCTATGAAGCAAGCATGCCCTTCTTCATATGTTTCCTCTGAGCCCACTGATCTTCTGTGTTATGTAGCTTCACCTGGACACTCTTCTCGGCCTCTCATTTACTGGAGATGGTGACATGATATCTTTACAAATACAATACACTTCAGAGGAGAGTCATGGGGTCATTTTTACTTATGGTTTGGGGTAGGTAGGAAGACTGGGAGAGAAAAATCAGGGGTGCAGAGTTTCTTTACAGAATAATGTAAATTTTCTAAAAATAGATTGAGGTCATGGTTCCACAACTCTGTGACTATCCTAAGAGCTATGGATAAACTCTATAGCATGAGAATTGTATTTTGAAAAAGATTTTTTTTAAAATTCAGAAATATTTTAAGCTATAGAAAGAGTTCATTCTTAAATGTATGAAGTATATTTAGCTTGCCAAGTAAAAGGAAGATTTTTCAGTGAAGCAAAAATTATAAACTTCCCTGGACTTATTAAAATAATTTGGCAGGAGCCTTGTGGGAATTACTTTTTAGGTTGATGTTCAGCCAGCATTTCCATGTACCAGTAGCAGTGATGGTAAAGTGACACATCATTTGTCATGTTTGTTAGTGGGGTTGAAATAAACACTCCTCTCTGTAGACCATGCACTGGACATATAAAATCTCCCCAAGTTGGTTATATTATGAACTCTAATATCACTAATTTCACAATGACCATGAACATCAGATTAGTAAGGAAACTAAAAGATTTCATATAAGTGAATCTCCTTAGAAACATTGTATAGTAATGTCCTATTTTTTTCAGAAAAGTTCACAATTTTCAGCTGATAGCTTTGGAATTATATTTTTTGAATGTGCTAAAAGTATCTGTTTTCTTTAATGCCTGACCCATTGGAAACCTCAGTCCTAACAGCTCTTCTCAAGTACATGTAGAATATTATCAGGGACAGTAATATCCTGGGACCCAAAACATGTCTCCAAAAATATATGAAAAAAAATTAATTATATCAAGCATCTTCTCTGATAACAATGGTATAAAGCTACAAAAAGAAACCCAGAAGGAAAATGTACATACACAAACATGGAGACTATTTAAATACTTTAGAATCACTCTTGGCTCAATGAATAAATCAAAGGACAATACAAAATATCAGGAAACAAACAAGAAGGGAGCAACAAGATACCAGATTCTATGTGATTCATTAAAACCTATGTTAGAGGGAAGTACATAGCAATAGATCCACATCCATAAAAAAGAAAACTCTCAAACAATTTTACTTTATATCTGAAGGAAGTAGAAAAGAACAAACAAAACCAACAATTAGTGAAAAGAAGAAAAGACTAAATGTTAGCATAGAAATAAGTGAAATGGAAACCAAAAAGATGACACAAAAGATCAATGAAGCCAAGAACTGGTTCTTTGAAAGGATAAAATAATTGATAAACATTTAACTAGGCTCACTAAGACAAAAAGAGAGAAACCCTAGGCAAAATAATCAGAAATGAAAGAAGCAAAATTGCAACAAGTACTTCTGAACTAAAAAGGATTATAAGAAAAACATACTAAGAATATGTAAAATATTAGACAACCTAGAAAAAACATAAAATATTAGATTTGTACAATATTTCTAAGACAGGATAAAATAGACAAATTGAATAGACCAATTACAAAAACAAAGTACTCTTTTCAACTACTTTTGAGTAAGTTTTTGGTTACTTCATAGAAACAAAAGGTTTCCAAAGAATGAAAGTCCAGGATTTTTATTCACTTCACTAGTGAATCAGAAAGCAGAATACCTTCTAATGTCTATCTCCAAATTCTTAAAAATATTGAAGTTGGGAAAAAAACTCAATGTTATATATTGGGAGTCAATATTACCTTGACTCCCAAACCAAATATGAATAGTACACACACACACACACACACCATGAAAGAAAGAAAGAAAGAAAGAAAGAAAGAAAGAAAGAAAGAAAGAAAGAAAGAAAGAAAGAAAGAAAGAAAGAGAGGGAGGGAGGGAGGGAGGGAGGGAGGGAGGGAGGGAGGAAGGAAGGAAGAAAGAAAGAAAGAAAGAAAGAAAGAAAGAAAGAAAGAAAGA
>PVHY01003129.1:0-112995 GCA_004024945.1 Uropsilus gracilis | reverse complement strand
TAAAACCTGTTTCCATGGCTATTCTCTTGGGTAGTGAGTAGGTTTATTACTGTAGGCACACAATACTGGATCAGACAGTAGGTCCAAGTCCACAGAGACAAATATTTTATCTATCTATCTATCTATCTATCTATCTATCTATCTATCTATCTATCTATCTATCTATCTATCTATCTATCTATCTATCTATCTATCTATCCATCCATCTATCTATCTATCTATCTATCTATCTATCTATCTATCTATCTATCTATCTATCTATCTATCTATCTATCTATCTATCTATCTATCTATCTATCTATCTATCTATCTATCTATCTATCTATCTATCTATCTATCTATCTATCTATCTATCTATCTATCTATCTATCTATCTATCTATCTATGATTCATGTACCACCTGTCTCCAAAACATATATGTTAAAATAAACAAAAAGTAATCATAATGTCTACTGGGATGGTTGTAGAAGCACAGTAACACTCTGTATTATGCTGAGTATTTTTATCCCACTAAATTTAGTTATCATCACCCAAGCAATACTACATTTAATAATCCTGCAATACCTCCACACAAATAAAATGGCCAAATGAAATGCTAAAAGTTAAAAAGAAAAGCTAATATTTCAGTATCTTATTGGTCCAGGTAGCTTGCCTACACTAATTCAGACTTTTCATAAGTCCAAACATATTATTTTTACTTTGTAAAAAACAATTTTAGGTTAAATACCTTTAGAAACAAAGGGTTAAAATGGGGTTTTAGTGTACATCTGTGTGTGTGTGTATTTATCCAAAATATCAGATAGTCCCCATTAAATTATTGCCCAGTTCCCTACTATGGCCTAACCTATTTAGGAGAATAAAATCACCCATAGATTTTTCCCATTTTAAAAAACATGAGCTTGGTTTCTTAATGCTCATTACTCCATGTAGAAATCCATTTCTCTCTTTGCTGTCTCTTTAGGAAATCTTTGTTTAATAATGCTCAGTAAATTAGGCCTCCATAGGCCTGGCTTTATCCCACCCTGCCAGTTTCTTTTCCTTTTTGTACCTCAGTAAAATATCTACTTAGAGTCTCTGATTTGAAATGTTAATTAAGGTGGGCCTGGCCTCAGGTTACAGTGTACATCCCTTTTTACATGCAAAGGAGATATGCTAACTAGGTTACTTGGAATCTGGGGGCCAAGTGGGAGGCTTCCAGAAGACAACAAAAGTCCATGAAGAAGGGGCACTTCTCAGCAACTCTCAGGAAGCGATCGGTAAGCTGGTGTTGGCTAGAACGAATTCTCCAGCACACAGAAGGGTCTTATATTAACTTGCAACACTTTTTCCTTTTGTAGTCTCTTAACATCGAGTATTTATCCAGTTAACAGAGATGTAATGTAATTTAACCAGATATTAAGAAAAAAACAGATTTGTGATTAAGCCTAAATTCTGACGCTACTTGAATTCAGGACAATGATCTCAACATTTTAAGATGTTTGAGTGGGATATGAATTTCAAATCTTCTAGACCACCCTAAAATCATAGAGATGTTGCTTATATGACATTACAAAGAGAGCATCTATATGTTTGTGTGTGCTGTGATTGGGAGTGTGTGGATGGATGTGTGTGTGTGTATGTGTGTGTGTGTGTGTGTGAAAATAGTGAGAATGGCTGTGAAAGCATTTTGTACACAGCTCTTCATGCAAGCAAGGATTAGAAAGGCAAAATCTACATTTGAAAGCAAGGACACTGTAGATGTTAACTTTAAATCATGTAAGATGTAGCACAAAGAAATAAATTAATATTGTTGTGTAAAAAGTACCCTAAATTAGCCTCCAGAGACAGGAATTGCAAAATAAATGCAAAGTTACACCTTTAATTACTGTGGTGGAACCTTTGAGATTTTAAGACATTTATTTGTATAAATCACTTTCATAATTATTATGGAAAGTATTTTCAAACTCTTTTGATTATAATGCTGTAGATGAGAGTGCAAGTTTTACGATTTTCATCCTCGAGATGTTTCAAGTTACCCAATTTGCATGAGCACATTTTATCCACTGAGCTGTAAGCCCTCCCATTCCAGTACTCACAAAAATTATCACAACAATTAAAAAAAAAAAGGTATCAAGTAAGAAACATTTTATTTTAAAGGTCAATCCTAACTGTGTTCTCCTTTTCATGCCAAATAAAACAGTCTTGCTTGTTTGCTTTCTAACACGAGTTCATTGTGCATGAGTTATAAAGCTCCAATAGTCATAGATGCTGTGGAATCATGCAGTTTTTGAATACCATGGTCAATCTTGTCTGTCAGACTTTCTTTTTAGTTCTTAAAATATGTCTCACTATCTCTTACATGTTAATATCATTAGGGGTAAAACATTGGCTGAGGAGCAATACCTATGTGGGGCAAAATCTGAACAAAGAGATAATAATATAAAGCATCCAGTGACAAAGGCTGGAGCTTATGTTTTTCACTCTCCTCACTGTCTTTTATTAAGAAAATCCTGGACAAAATAAATGAATGTGGGAGGTTAGGGTGGTGAGAACTAGGATATTTGTAACATTTGAGGATGGACCCATTATGCTGACCTTTTCAAAATGCTGTTCTAAAAAAGGAATCATTTAGTTAAGGTCTGAACTGTCAGGGAACCATAAGAAAAAGTGCCCCTTTTTTGGAATTTATTAACTATTTTTTAAAAAAGGAGACATTACAACAATTTTTAGGAACACAAGTGATGTTTTTGACAGTAAGGTAATTTCTGTTTGAGATTTAGAAATCCTGTTTTGAAAGTCTTAAAAATATTTCACATTTCATTGTTAAATAAACAGCATGTTTCATGCAACTAGCATGATTCTGTGCTTTACTTCTTGGATATTGCTGATGATGTAACACAATATGTTCAACCAGTTTAGAAGAAATAAAAGTCAGCAGAATTTAATTAACTCGTGATTGGAGCTTTACCTTACTTTTTCTCCAAAACTACAGTCCATTTAAATAATGTGTAGAATTCCAGAAGTTATCCTCCATTTCATTGACTTAAAAATATATCAACATGACTTCGTAAATACCATTATTCAATTTAACAATTTTTCATTTGATATATCCTAATAAAATATAGGTCAACTATGACAATTATCATTGACTCTGAACGTCAGCACGGCTGTCAATTTTTTTTTTTTTTGGAAGTTACAGAAAAATCTCATTCTAAAGCGGGCCACACTACCAGAATATATAAGCTTCCTTTCCTAACACTGACTTGTTAGGTTATTGCTTTCCCTGTCGCTGATAATAATGATATAGCCAGACTCTTCCACTTCATAAAAAATATTTAAATAAAGTTTCTTCAAGCACAAATGAGATGCAGCATATTTACATTTTTATTTGATGAAGGCTGCTCCTGCTATCTTTGTTCTTAATTTGGTCTCAAAAGAATTAGCACTAAGAGGAAAAATAGTCTGTAAATATGTATGAAATCAAATATAGAGGGTAAGCTAAAAGGTATTGACTGCCAACAGAGCTTAGCTGCAGGAGGCAAAATTTTCTCCATAGTTTTCTTCTTGGCTGGAAACACATTGCCTTCTATCTAGATTATTTAATCCTCAAAATGCACATCAAAGCTTCTCATCAGGTGGCGCATGTCTTTATAGGCAGTTGAATGTCAAAGATCTAGCTTAAAGATTTTTGAAAAATGTAAAAACATAATAGATCCCAGATAATAACACAGCAGTGGAGCTTCTGTCCTATTCCTTGCAGCAAAGTACCAGCATCACAGGCTGTGGCTAATCTCTGTGGCAAGGAGAGGCGCACATTCGGCTGACTGAGAATATGTGACATCTCTCCAACCGCTAGAAATGAAATGCTGACACCAGATGACCAAAATGAGCTTGTTAACAATCCCAATCTCACTCTACACCTGTGGCTGAGGAGGACTCAGAGTCATAAATTCTGTCCTGCTCTCATGCCCAATTAGGCAGTGGGACAACTTATGCAAAAATATGTAAGGCATTTTCTATCCTTCTATGCAAAGCAAGGTGCAGACTTCAGCGCTTGCACTCCCCTTTTAGGACTCATTTTTCAATCCTTGGCAAGGACAAATTGCTTGTAATGATTACATCAACTTCTTTAAATGATTATATCATTGTGAGTTTAGTTTAAAAGCCTTTTAACACATTTATTTTGCACTTCAAAAGTTGGCTTTTGTCTTAGAGAGACAGAGAAGCATATGGAAAGAGACAAAAGGCCCCATATTAGTTGGAACAGGCCATACTCTAGGGACTTGAGGGTTTAGAAGGTCACATGTTAGGTGTAATAGAAACTGCTTGAAATTGTTCCATATTGTGCTCAGTTATACTCATGTATATTGACGATGCCTAGGTGAATGAACGCTGTCTTTGTTTTTTTATCACAAGATGTTACAAGAGGTTGACTAACTGTATTTTCATCCATATCGTCACCATCATCATCATCTTCATCACCATCATCTTCTGATCATTCTCCATGAAGGATAGAAAACGTCTGATGTTTGTTCACTTTTGAAAATGTCATTGGCTTGTAGTTTGCCCACAAGATAGTCTCGCACTGATTTTTAAAATAGGAAAAAGAAAATTAGAATCTCTGAGGAATGTCAGCTATCAAGTACCTCCCCTTAATTATGCTCCCCCAAACCCCTTACCATATCAGCCAGACAACTAGACACTTTCAGCTACCTCTGGGGAGAGATCATTAAAGTATATTAATTCAAGTCTCCTAGTGATCTGGGACACCATAATACCACATTGCGATTGTATTAAATGCATTATTTAAGTCTGTAAAGTATTTGGGGATGCATTTTAGCATAAAGACACAACATAAAATAAAGTTTTATTTTATTAACAGAATCATATGGGAGAAAACGGGCCTTGATGTTCCAGGTGCATTCTAAGTATGCTCATATTTAGGCCAACTGGTGTTTTTTCTCCTCTCTTTTCTTACTTGCCGACTAGCTGCATACAAACCATTATCAGGAAAGGAAAACATGTTGAATATTTTTGAGGACCCTTGATATTTTGGATGCTGCATTGATTTGGAACAAAAATATTTCCACAAATCTATATTCTTTTTCCCTTCAAACATGATTTTGCAAAAGACAGAAGGACAGAGAATGGTGAGGAAGCCCTCACATGAGAGACACCAACATTCTCACACTGGTGGTTATTTGCATCTCTGCCCAGCTTGAAAATGTTGTCTGTTGTGCCAGCACAGCTTCCTTGCTTGTAAAAAAATGCTTCTCTCTGTTGGAGGGCTCAGAAAGATAGTCTTCCTATAAAATCCCCTTATAGAACCTCCAATCCCTTTGGGGCATATTCTGCCCGTTTATGGTGGCTATGAACTGTCACTGGTTCCTCCTTGGTCTGTGAGATTGGGACCCGTAGAAATGGCTGTGACTGTTACTTTTCTCTTTAGGGATTTGCCCTTTTTTTCATTTGGTTGGAGATTGAGACCGAGCTTTGTTACAGAGAATTATCCTGTGGCAGTGGGTTGGGGAGATAAGTCTTTGTTGAGGCATAAAACACATACAGACAAAAGTGTGAAAAATTGAAATGACAAGGTTGCTGGGGTGTTGTTTTTTAAGTTCGGTCAACTGCTCAGACATAGGAAGTAAGGTACTTTATGGCTTCTTGTGTACTTCAAGCAAAGCTATAGTCTACATTCCCAGAGTGGAGATGTTGCATCACCAGTGGATATAATTGTATCCTAGGTACATAGGCTAAACGCTAATGTGCTACCCAGTCTTAATGTTGTCTTAATGTCTACAAATAACCACTGTCTGTTTTGATTTTGGTGTGATCGAGAAATGAGATGGGTGCCACCTTAAAACAAGTTGAGCAGAGGCATCGAAGAAAGCCAATTTTCTTATTATCTATTGTTATAATTATGATGATTCTATTTCATATGGTTAACACATCAGTATGTGCCAAGGATCTGTATGAAAAACAAAGGATATTGATGTTTGACTCTTTAAAAGATTTTATTATCATTTAATTCAAACAAAAAATCTCCAGTTTCAGGCTTTAGGTTGAAGTTTTGGTTTTTTTTTTTTTTTAAGTGAACTAAAGTTGGTTATTGTATAGAACGTGCTAAAATATTAAACTACAACAAAAGCAACAACATCCTAAATACAATTCTTAGAAAGAAAACAATATTTAGTAAGTAGTTACCTTACCTACTGGTGCAGTTTTTAGAAACAGAGCCTAAGAATTATGATTTACCTTTTAGACATGATTCAGAGAGTTATGAGTCTATTATTCCTTCCTTACCTGTGAAAGAATAATTTGAATGTCTTCATAAAAATAATTTGAATTCTGTTTGTTGTGATTTCAAGATAATTGTAATTCTGAGAGCCAATATTAATACATATTCTGAATGTGATTTTTTTTATTGGGTTTATTTTGTGGAAGCAGGGTTTCTTTAAAACAAGATTAAAGTATTGCAGCTATTCTGAAAATTCAGATTTTTTGAAGCATCAAAATTCAAATGAAAAATTAAATAGAAAGCCATCAAACTGTCAACATACCAAGGCTGCTTCTTTTGTAATGAATAAAAGCCAAGAAATAAAATGGCATTAAGATTTTAAAAAGACACATGGACTTTCAAGTTGGAATATAATTTTAGTATTTCTATAATCTTTCTACTCTTAAATTTATTCAAATCAGTATTTTAAGTGATAGAAAATATAATTATAACCCCTCCCACCCCGGCCCTGAAACTGATTGCAGGAAATCTAAGAAGTTGTAGAAAGAAAGTTCTAGAAAAAAAATTCCAAGTTTTAAAAAATGCTAGTTAACTATTAATCTCTCTGGAGCTAGATTTTCTACTCTTCAACATCAGGAAATTATAATTAGAGTTTCTAATATAATTTCCATTCCCACAGTTTATGTCTCTGCTCTCCATTTGTTTCCTCTGAAACATTTGGGAAGGGTGTGGCACCTGAAATTCTAGTATAATAGATGCTGCACTCTATTAGTAACACTTTTTTGTCTCTTATTTATTCACCTGACAAGATTACCAAATGTCAAATCCTCTCAAGTTCATCTAAAAAGTAGAGCTCTATACCAGTTTCATTTAGTGTCAGAAAACAGTGAAAGGATTTTCTCTTTTGCATTTACCACATCAACAAAGTCTAAATTTTTCTGACATTTAAATTGTATGTGTTATTTAAAAGGTATGCTAAGTTCTCACTCAAAGCTCATAAATTTCGCTCCTAAGATTTTTAAGGCTATACATTTAAAAATATTATAATCTAGCTACATAACTTAGAGTATGTATATATATATACACTAAGTATATGCATATATATTAAGTATATATATCTATATATAAATAATATATATAGATATTATAAATATCTGTATGGATATTATATATCTATATAACATATTGATAGATATATTATAGCTGACAAAGCATGAAGATTAAGTTAAATAAGCCAAAACAAACCAGAGTATATAAACCATATACTCTTTGTTGACCATTATTATGATTGAAGGATAACTGTAAAGCCCTCTAACAGGTAATAATCTAAATAGCTCATATTTATTATATCTCAAACCTTTTCTATCAACTATTTGATTCACAGAGCAATATGTTAAGGTGCTACAACTGATTATGGACAAGTTAACTAAAATGCAAAAGATTAATTAAATTACCTATCCTTATGGGATCACACAACTAAGCAGGTACCCAGATCATCATTCTTGGCTGCTGCCCTGAATTCCTCATCTCTATTCCAACCTCGTACAATTTTAAAAAGGTCTACCTGCACCGAACCGAGGTAGGTGGGGCATTCCCAATTGTCTAAATTAAATAGCAAAGGTTCCCTAATGGAAACTTGAATTTAATTTCAAGAGTTAAAGGAAACAGACATTATAATGTATTTGAGCTTTTTTTTTTCTTTTAAAGATGAGTAAGAATCTTATTTCAGATAAAATAAATCCTTCAAAAATTCAAATTCTTAGTTAAAAAGATGTCTTCTCAATATAACTTGGTTCATTTGCTGGCAGGACCAATTGATGTGATACTAGAATGAACTTCTGTGAACTAGTTTGCTGCCTGATTATACCAGCAACAAGAGTTCTATTTCTCTTACTACTTGGTAGTATTTACTAGTTGCAGCCAGAATGTTAAACTTAGACTTTGGCCAGAATTTGTGTCAGGAGGAATAATCCAGGGATATCCCACAGTGGAATTAACTGACAAGATTAAAATGTTCCACCTTTCTTTATTTCTCTCAGTTGCATTTCATGAGTCTGTTGGTGGACCACAGGTTTGTTTTATAAACGAAATGGTCCTTTCATAGCATGTTTCCCTTTCTTTCTGTTTGGTACACTTTCTGTGGAACTTCCTTGTTCTTCCAGAAGAGTCACCCAAAGTCAAATGTGAAATAATAATTGCTTATGGGAACTTTCTTTAATGTTATTTTGAGACATGACTTGAATATTTCATTTTGTTTTGTTATGATATTCAAATCAGAGAAAATAAACTTTGAAATGTCCACGATTTCATTTGATTATTTACTTAAATTTTTAGTCATATACGAAAATGGATTTTCAACTATTTGTCTTCCTTATTAGGCACTGAAAGTTAGACTTCTAATTTTTTTGTGTCCATTTATTTTGTAATATCATATAGAAGCTTAACTCCTGCTCATAACATATTCTTGTACAGGGATAATTCACTTTTATGTCAAATGGATTTGGGTGGAATTTTGAGCACAGAGAGAGAGTATGTAGTGATAACACTAGCATCAATCTCTTCATATGACTTACAATGAGCTGTACCTGGGAAAGCCACACTTGCCTTGAATGTAAGATGGTGAATATAATCCTGTGGAATACAGAATTAATTATTAGGGGCACAGGATCACTTTTTTCTCAAACTTCAAGCATGATGAAACCAAATATGTTCAAATAAAAATACGTGAAATAAATATTAGGTCTCATGCAAAATAGTCACATTTGAAATATGGTCAAATCTCTTTCATGGTAGTAAATGTTTCTTGCTTCAAATAATATCTTGCTTCAAACACAGAATTAAATGGATATAACCCCTTTTACATCTGAAAATGAAAATGCCCTGTCTTCTCCCTGACACATTTATTTTAAATAAGAATGAATTGACCTGTGTATACAAATTCTTCCTGGCTCTCTACACCTACATTCAAATTTACCAGAAATACACATAGGCCAACACTGAGGATAGCGTAGATGGATTTGTACTTAGATGGATTTGTAGGAAAGATGACCTTGCTAGCGATAAGAGAAAAGATGATAAGAAATAATATAGTGTAAGCCACTTATGCCAGATGAAATAGTTAAAAAAAATATGCTAACTAATCAGCTTCGAGTCTTTATTAAAAAGAAAAAGAAAAAGAAAGAAAAAGGAAATTGTAACTAGAAAGAGTATAGAATCTCTGTGAAACTTCAAAAGGTACAGCTGACTGGAGAATGTACTCCCAGGAGACTGAGGATAAAAACCTATAAATGTACCCTCTAAAGTCTTTTCTCCTGACCTCATGCCAAGGTTAAGAGAGAAGATTTTTTGTATGACTTTGAAACAGAGTACAGGTGAAAGAATTTGATAAAAACAGATGAGAAGGGCCCCTTTCCATTACTCAAGGGAAGAATCTGAGCAAAGAGGCCAACCGCTGCTACCCCAGTGTTCTCCCATCTGTGTCTCCCAGTTTGTGTTGTGATTATTGCACTTGCACCTTTAACTCCTGCAATTATGTATGCAAATTGGCGGATTCTGGCTGCTCTGTTGGGGTAAAATGTTAGCGTAGACACTGAAGCGTTTTCATGTTTAGTTTACAGCCATCTCTCTTCCAGAGAGATCCTGTTCTCTACCTCCGTCAAAATAAGTGCCAGAAACAAAGCAGAAATTTGTTGAAAACAAACAAACAGAAAATATCACAGCTAATGTTCAACAACAGTTCAGGACTCTTAGGTAGCATCGGCTGCAAGGCTCTCTGTGAGTGTTCCGAGTGTTCGCAGGACACACTTGGTTTCACTCGGGATGCTGTGTTCAACAATAGAAAGCAGAGAAGGACACGTTTTCTTCAGTCTTTGAACTGTGCTTGTCACCTTTATTTTCGTTCTCAGCTCTTTTAGCTCTGTTTTGGACGTAGTATAACAGTCATTTGTTTTAAAGCTCACTAAGAGAATTATTTAAAGATCCACATCACGGAGAGGATTTTTATTTCTGATAATTCTCAATGTCTTCCTTTAAAAAAAAAAGGAAGGAAAAATCAAAACAAGATAATTGTCTAATTTTCCCTAATTACAGCTTCTAAAAATTTGTCAGTGTGAATGTCGGGGTCATCAGATCTTCAGAGGTACCCAGAGGAAGGGCACTCATGGCTCTTAAGGGAATCTTTTTGCCTTACAAGCCTGCCTGCCTGCCTGGCCTGCCTGCCTGCCTGCCTGTCTGCCTGTCTGCCTGCCTGCCTGGCCTGCCTACCTGCCTTCCTGCCTGCCTGCCTGCCTGCCTGCTTTGACCCTTTTTCTTTTTTCCCCCAAGAAATGCTTTCCACCTTTGAGTCCATTGGTTAAGTCAGTCTTTACATGAACAACATGCTGCCTGTACTATTACCCCCAAAATAAATGAAAACATTTTACAGTCCAATTTAAATGTAAACAGATATTTAAAATGCAAACAAAACTTACACAGATATTATGAGGTGGGTTTACCATAGAAAGCAAGGTAATATCTAAGAGACTAAGGCATCCCCTAGTAAAAGGGAGAAGGTAAGGTTAGTAAGACTTTTTCCTTCTGTTTTTATTGAGAAAGATACATCTTCCACACGCACTAGAGACAAACTAGTGAGAAAATGCACTAAAAAGACTAGGCTATATGCACATAGGTGTGCAGTATTACTTATTCTGACTTGAAACTCTGCTGAACTAATACCCCACAAATACTGGAGTCTTTAAATCTAGCAACTATATATTTTTATTTCTAGATATTGAAGTTCAACCAATAAAAAATCCACCCCTGCTCAGAGGATTTGATTCTAATTATATGATTTTTGACAGGACAGAAGCATCCCTAACATTTTTCCTAAAGGTGGGACAAAGTAGAACAAGAAGAAAAAAGAGCAAAAGGAAAGTAAGATCAGGTGAAGAAAGGACCTGACCCTAAACAAACAAACAAACAACAACAACAACAACAACAACAACAAAAAAACATAAGGAGATGGAGGTGGGGAAAGAAAAAATTCTGGGTTTAAAGCATCCTCCTTTCAAATGAGATGGGTGATCCCAGCTCTTGGGCAAGCGTTAAACCCCAGGAGAGAAGCCTACTGCCTGGCTTTAATTGTTACCCTACATTACAGGAGTCTTTGTCATAAAACTAAAAGCTGTTTGACTCAAAACACAATCTTTGCACATGAGATTGCACAGGTTGTGATGAGCCTGGAGACTTAATTACTTTCTTGCATCAATTGAAGGGGATCCTCCAGGTCAGGCTTATGGCATATTGATGGGAAGTAAAAGAAACCTTATACAAAATTAGCTTCCAGTGTGCTGGTTTCCCAGATACCCAGGAAGGCTTGATCTCTGTTCCTATGATTCAGGAGCAATGTTATTTAGCATGGGTGCTGATGTTGATGAGTAGGAAAAAAATGAAAGAATGAGTATTGCAAAAGATTAGTTCACAATAAATGTCTTAAGAAAATTTTCCAAAAAAGTAAAACTGGATCTAAATCAATGGTCCTTCTTTTTAAAGTTAGAACACTACTTAATTAAATTTGCTTTACTGTGGAGGACTGAATTAGCAATTGCTAGTCTGTAGATTGGAACTGAAATCTTGCCTCTTCTGTTTAGTTTTTGTGTTCCTTGGGGTGCACGTGTTTTTTAATCATAAAAGTGATTTGTTTAGAAAAGAGTCATTTTATACAGATTGTGTGGTTTTATTTTATTAAATATTAGAATAAATCTAGAGCTCAAGAACTGCTTTTTGTACAAACATGATTACAAAATTCTAAGTGCAAACCTTAAGAAAAATGATACTCAATGGAAGAGAATTCTGAAGAGACAATGAATGGCTGTGGATTTCACTGAGTGAAAACAGCCCAGATTCAGTGTCCCTGATGTGGTTCTGCCTCCATCACTCTCCCTTTCTCCTGGCCGCCTTCCGTCTGATCAGCTTTTGCAGTGGTTCTATATATTCTGAAAGCAGAAGCAGCATGTCAAGGCCTTGTCATCTCTGGTCAGTAGAGTAGTTTGTCAGGAGAGTTTTCAACTATAAAAGCATCAGTAACTCATCAGAATATTTGTTGTTTCTTTTTGACAAAAGAGGCAAGTGTCTGTCAAGAAAAATCTGGGGTTTTCCCTGCCTTCCCTGAGGAACTTGGAGTCTGTCTTGAATCGCCATAGACTCCAAAAACCTTGTGTACAAAATAGATGTATTGATTCCTGTAGAATCTTGTTATTTGTGACATGCAACAGTATAAGTCAACATGACTTTGCCTATTTGTTGCCATGTGTGAAACAGAATGTGCAGTTTTCATTAGTGAGGAGCGTATTATAGGAGGAGGCTTTAATGGAGGTCTCATTGGAAACTAGCAGAAACACAATCCACAAATAATAATTCTGCAAGAGACATCCAGTGTTTAATGAGGAGCTCTCAAAATGGTTAAATATCAATGTATTGGCTAGATGTTTGAAAAAATTTTCCAGAGTTAAAAATGCATACTCATGCTTCTAAACAAACAAATCAGTTGCTTAAGGGTTATAAGAAATTTAAATGCAAATAGCACTTTGTAATGATACCCCAGAGACTGACATTGTAGTCAATTTCTTGAGAATGCATCATTGTAAACTTAGTTTTTGCTACTGGTTTCCTTAGTAACTGGAACAACATATTGTTCAGGACATAAAATAATATCCTGTTTCAGCCACTGAGAATCTTGAACTAAAATGTAATTGATTTCACATGAGGTACAGGATAATCATGCCCTCCCCATTTCAGTGAGGTATTGCAGCACAACACACTAGAACATTTTTTTAAAACAGCCATTTTGTTACTAAACATCTCATTGTAAGCATACTAAAATTGTTAACAGTATGGAAAAATATTTATGCCTTTAAAAGGAACAGATTATTAAATAGAATTATAATGGTTGATGTGTATTTCCCAAACATACTCAAAAGGTTGTTGCTTATACCTCACATAAAGAAAGCAGCATAATGCGAAAGTCTATCTCTTACTATTAAATAATAGTGATGCCTATTTTTTTAAAACTCATATATGATTTAATAGTGCCAATATAAATACAATAAAGTATGCATCTAGAAGAAAGTCTGATAGCCAACACAATTTTACAGTCTGAAATCAGGACAAAAAAAAAAGTAAGAAAATTCTATCTTAATTCAGTTTCTGCAGCTTGTTTACTCTTCTACCTTAGGAAATATATTCACTCTCTAGTGCCTTTATATTCTTATCTATTAAATGGGAATGACATTTGTAAGGACAGTATGTGGATAATTATTTAATATTACCAAAGAGCCACTGAAGATATAATCTTCTAAATGTTACGATTATTTTAAAAGATATACATAGCAGTGTGCTAGAAGCATGAAATTAGAGCCTAGGTTAGGAGCTTAGAAAATTGGGGAATCCCTGATTTAGGAGAAGAAGATCTGGATATATAGCAAAGATCTTTGTTTATTTTACTGTTCCACAAGTGGCTTTTCCTGGAATGATATGGCAATAGTGAAATAGTAGAGTCATGGATTTTGGAGGATATTAATCATAGAAATTCTATGTTCCTAAAAAGGTGATAAAATTATTCTCTGAGCATCTCTGTTCTCATGAAATTTTGCTGACTTTTTCCGCTTTAATCCACTGGGAAAATGATTTTCTTCTTAACTGTTCTGTGGGAGACTTGAGGTCCTAAAGGACAGTTTCCAGATGGAAACTGCTGTTTACCATAAAACCTTGCTAATTTCTGTGCCAGCAGAGGAAGATAAGTCTTCTGTTTTCTATCAAACAGTTATTGTATGAGCTTTCTAGATTATGCCTAAGTGAATGCCTAAGTTATTAAAAGTGATCAATTAACTCATTCATGCATTTAACAAATATTGAATGTATACTAAGAACTAACATGTAGTAATTACACAGAAGTATTCTATCTTGGTGCTTGTCCCTCAGTTCTTTCCCAGTATGGCAGGGTCAGTTACTATATAGTCACAGGTGCATGTACAGTGTGCTTTGATACATGTGTATTCTAAACATTGTACAAAGATTATTGTCGTGTGGGTCAGTAGGATGACAAAAGTTGGATTCCAGGGGAATGGCATTTAAACCAGGTATCATGCAACAGAAAGGATTTCAAATGAAAACATGTAAAAACAACTGCTCTTTTGAGAGTGAAAAAGCAAGAAAACTTGACCTCAAGCAGTTCAGCTTGTTGATGGCATCCGGTATTGGAATAGACTTGCAGTGAATAAGAGTAGAAATGAAGATTTTTGTAGTATCATATCTCATAAGTATTACCATCTTTTATTGTTTCATAGTTAATTCATCTGTTTATTAATAATTATTTGATTTAACTTTACTTCCTCTTCTGATATATCTACTCCAAACAGACTACACTTGCCTTATTATTCTTGTTCATTAAACATTGATGAAAGAAAGCAGGCAAGTATCAGGTTGTAAAGGAACTTGACGCTGGACTCAGGATTTAGGATTTGTCCAGACTGAAAACAGGCACCTGCAGGTCTTGCTCTTAGACTGCAAGGACAGAAGAGGATAGAGAAATAAATAGAGTCTCAGAGTAGGAAAAGCTCTCAGAAAGTTTTTGTAATTCTCAAGGGATGGATGACAGGGTTCTAAACCAGTGTGGTAATAATAGGGTGGAAAAAAGGTAATAAAATTCAGGCATAATGGCCAGAGAGAAGTGATAACACTGCACCCCTCAGCAACAGCACTCGGAAGAAATTGGGTCCTTGTGAGTGGGAACTGAGAAGTTGGATATGTGACATTGAGTTATAGGTGTGTTGTATATGAGGTATTATCAGGCTATTCAGGGGGAGGTATCCAGCAGATGTCTGAAAATAAAAGACTCTATCAAGAGGTAGCTAAGAAATGGAAATATGCATTTCAATGCCTGCTCTTAGAGTTAAAACTTGAAAATCATGATTTCATTATGGGATACGATATGGAGAAAAAGGATAATGGACTAAAATATATACCTTACCTTTAAGAGACGGTATGGGGACAGAATCAAGTAAGAGAAAGCTACAGTATTCACTATCAGAAAGGGGGTTGGGGGAAGAGAGAGAGAGAGACAGAGAGAAACAGAACTGGGCATAGGACTCAAAAATCACAAATTTCAAGGACAGCAGACTAGTGCAAAAAGCACAAGTAAGAGGAGACTTAAGAAGAATCATGAATTTGATTAAAGTTCATTATTGCTATTTAAGAGCTTCTTTTGAGCTGTTGGTACTGAAGATTGACAATGAGTGATTCAAGGAGTTAAACAACAAATACTGAAGAAGTGAATGAAATAATTGCAAACTCCTCTTTTCAAGGGTTAGTACCAACATGTGTTAAAACACAGGAGAGTCATCTGAGAAAGTGGTTGGCAGAGATGATTGTAAGTAGATCACTGCTGCTTCCAGAGATGCTCCACAAATGTGTATCTATTTCTAACACTGAAATATATGACTGCACTGTCTGGCTGCATAGAATCCTGCAATAATAACCTTCAGTTCATGATTTCTATGTTTTTGATATATAAAAGCTCTTTTATCAACTCTCTGGTGTCCAAGTTCAGAATAGACTGGTGTTCACAGAAACCACAGTCATGACTCCATAGCCAGTGTTTATGTTCTCACATAACGAGAAAAGAAAAAAATAAAATTAAACTAATAATATCGAGGCAGCTGACAAGTTAAATCTACAATTAAACAGTCTGAAAAAATATGGCTTTATATAATTTGCCAAGTTGTTTTACAACTGAAAATAACCTTCCAATCACAATTCAGGATATAGTATGTTTTTATACTGTTGATGACAATTTCCCATGTTTCTGCATACCTTGCAGCTGAGGCACCACATATGTCTAGGGAAAAAAATGGCCTTAGTAAACGGAGATATTGTGCCTCTTGAAGCAAAGCAAAGGATCAGGTATGTTTCCAGCCTTGGAAGAGAGATAGCGTTTCCCACAGGAGCAAAGGACAATCAAGTATTGTGACTTTTCTCCAATAACAGCCACCACCAGTGTAAAAGCATCCTTTGGTTATCTTCATGTTGTTTTGACAGAAATTGGGACTCATGCATGCACTGCAATAGTGGCAATCCTCTGACTGCACTTGATCTCTGATCCAGAAGTCTCATAGATACAGATGTGACAGACTGATTTGTGAGCTCCCCACAAAGATAACCTCAAATCCTTCCCAACTCTTATAAATACATTATCAATGGTAATAACAATAAAGTTTAAAAATTGACAACATATATCAGGTGCCTATAATTTTAGATATTATGGTGGAAATTCTAAGTATCTTCATTTATTCAATAAATATTTACTTAGAGTCATTTATAGTTAAATTCAGGGTTTTGCTAGTCTTAGGGGGCAGGGAATGAAACAAATGTGTCTTTTCCTAACAGACTTGATGACCCATTTAATCCTCACATCAGCCCTGCAAGGCAGGATCTGAATCCAGGAATGACACTCTTTTTGTACTGAAAAATTTGGAAGTTAGCAAGATTAAATAGCCTCGGCAAGCCATGTCAGTCTCTAATTGGGTTATAATTTGAAACCATATTTGAACTGAATAGATTCTTTTTTCACCTTACCACAAAATACATCTTGTAAACATTTTATTTTCTCATTCACATTTGGATAAGTACATTAACTTAAATTTGTATTGTGTAAACCCTCACATGTATCTGGTGCTTGGGTAATATCTATGAAATTGTTGTGAAATTGAACATTTAATATTGAAGCAAAACATTTAGTCAAAATATGCATTTATTAAGATAAGTACTACCAAAATATTCTCCTGTTCCTTCCCAACGCAGAGCAAACAACTATGTTACAATAAATTAGAAGTTAAAAACAGACATTAAAATAAATTTCCTCCCATTAGTAAGCAATCTTTGTATTTGCATATAATTTTTAATTGTTGGTATGAAGTTTTATTATACTTTTATGTGGGGATAAAAAATGTTGCTAAACAAAAGATAACTTTTCTTGATGAGCTGATCAAATTTTGGCTGTTTATTTTGTTCACTTGAGTAAAACATATTTTCTGCTATTAATGTTTTGGCTAGATACAGGCTTAGGCATTACTGCTCAATAATAAATGTAACGGTCTGAAGTCAGGTACCTTGCATATTCTACCCCAACCTCACCACTTACTCCTTTGGGGATTTGGGAAAACGACTTTTCTCTCTCTCAGTTTTCTGGGGATTTAAATAATAGTAGCACCTGTGGATAATAAGAACGTCAGCAGCTTAATCACTGTAGTGAACGCAATACTCGACG
This sequence comes from Uropsilus gracilis, assembly GCA_004024945.1. Taxonomy (NCBI): domain Eukaryota; kingdom Metazoa; phylum Chordata; class Mammalia; order Eulipotyphla; family Talpidae; genus Uropsilus; species Uropsilus gracilis. The sequence continues at coordinate 95,479 of PVHY01003129.1, read as the reverse complement.
CGGTGCCCGTCATGTAGCGTACCCTAAATGTTAGCTGCATTCGTGACATCGTACTGGGGACTTGCTGAATAAATGTCTCTGTTAACTCTGTTAACTTTTTAAGTTATAATTATTCAAAGTAACTTTTCTCTGAATGTTGAGTTCCAGAGTAATGGTCCTTGACTTTTCTGACTATTTCTAAGTATAGGCTAGACCTGTCAGTTCAATAATGATGATGCCTGACTTGTAAAAGTAAATGTCACCAGCCTCCTCTGTGAGCATTTAAGCAAGGCGAGTGGTTGGAAAGAGAATAAAGAATCAGAAATTTTGTCTCCTATTCCCAGCCCCATTACTGACTCGCTAAGGCAGAATAAATGCAGCACAAATAAATAAATAAACAAATTACTTAACCTTTCTGTATTTCAGAAAGGTTTCAGCAAAATGAGAGCGATAAGCTTTGTTTTTTTAAGGACTTTGACATCCTTGGCTGAAAGGTGCTACTGGAGTGACAAGTGTTATTAACTTTACAGTATTTTGTCTTACTTATGCATACTCCAACTGTTTGCTTTTCATCTTGGGAATTAAATACTTCTTTAACACTGATATGTGGTAACTGCAGGAATTAGTGAAATTTGCCAGCTCCTCAGATAAAATTAGAGGACACATAAGTCAGCCAGTTAATTATGTGAAAAAAAAAAAAAAGATTAGGAGAAGGAAGAACAGCTTCCACAGAAATCTCCTGATTTTTGTCCCAAGTTCAGGGATACAACTTTGCAAGGTGAAAGAGGGAGAGTGGAGGTTATAGAGATAAAAGAAGACCGCTTCTATGTTGCAGTCTTGCTCTCCCTGTACTCTGCCTAGACTTCTTCCAGACTCTTGCATCCTTTGCCCACACAGTGTGTAACCACTTCAATCAGATTCAAGCTGCTCTGTTTTGTATTTTTTAAGTAATCACTGTATTTTGATACATCTCAAAAACCTATTTTATTTCAAAAGCCATAGTCTTTGCCTATTAATTTTCCTCCTTTATCATTTTTATCATTTGCAAACTCATTTTCAACAGTGCAAACAAACATCCGTTTATAATGTACACATATGTGCATATATATATATATGTGTTTGTTTATAAGGGTCTTAGGGAGTTAAATAAATCCTTATTATTTTGTTAGTAATCACCTATTATTATTCTTATTCTCTTAATTATTTTTAAATGATGAACATTTGTAAATTTTTGATAAATTATTGAAATACGTGAAGCATTACCATTTTTGCTCCTGTTCATAAAACAGACACAAAAGAGTTACGGTTTGTTGGCCAAATGAGATTTGCTACACTCCTCATAAATCTTTTATTTAATGTGTTTTTGTAGGAAATCAATATTACATTGGTGTAAAATACAGATAAAATATAGTTCACAATGCATTTTATAAAATAGACTTTACCAAAAGTACTTTTAGGATCCATTTTAATATATAACATTTTTCTTTGAATGTAGTATTATATTTTCATATATAAGCAAATATATCTTTTCCTTGGAATGTGCAGACTATCACATTGTTTTGTGTGTGCATGCATGTGTGTATGTGCATGGATATAAACAAAAATGTGTATCATTTTTGTCTTCAACATTTTTCAGCATTGGTACACCCAAATTTTTGTTAAGTAATAATTCTTTAAGGAAACACTATAAACAAACACATCAGTAAGCTACAGGCATGACAGTATATATTTAAGTGTCATACATATATTGATATTATTTAAAAGATATCTTATAGCACTTACAAATAAAATATTTTTCCTACAAGGTATATAAATATAATGATTAAGAATCTGCTGTAGTCACTGCTTAGGATATGAGATGCAGTAGTTTCCTAATTACCTAGGCCAATGTGGGAGGATATGACTGCAAAGAGAAGGTTAAGCTATTTGTATTTATTCAATGCTGTTTTATGGCATTAACTAGGAAACTCGGGCCTGCTATATTGAATGCTGAGGAATTTGATTATGAGAGTAACAGACTCTGCCAATCTTGGCTTGAGACAGCAGATTCAACTAATTTTCTATCAGCATTGTCTATCAGCAATGATTTAGCTGTATCATCCTTCTACAATCTTGTTTTTGATGGGAGCATTTAAAATCTGATGAAAATTACTGTTTAATAATCAGGAGTTGGAAAATCCATCTGGCAGATGCTTTCTTTCTTCTTTCTCCACTCATTTTTAAGAAATCAAAAAAGAAAAGTCAGTTTTACCAAACTTAAAACACAGATTTTCTTTGAGAGGAATATTTTGGAACCAGATTTACAACTGAATATTCATCAAAGGCAGAATTAAGTTTTCTTTTAATGCTGCTTTGCATTGTTTTATCATAGTTTCCATGAGCACTACTGCTTCTATATCCTGTGTTCCTACTTTTATGGTTGAAGATGGTTGATCAGTGGTTAGTATATGTTTACAAGTTCAGTTCATAGCAATAAAAAGTACACTTTGATTACTGCCCCATTTCTCACTGTGTTTTGGTTCTGCGGCATAATGTAAAATGGGGACAGCACCTTGAATTATTAGCCAAATGTGATAAATATATATATATATATAATAAACTTAGGTATGATAAATCAGGTATATTTCTAAGAAGATGATTTGTGTAGCAGAAATTCTACTTCTTATGACAAATCTAGTATGTATCCAAAAATAGTGCATTTCATTATGTGCTCAAGAAGAAAAATATTTCACATATAGGGGAGAGGATTAAGATCTTCCAAATAGTATATAATAAATAAGGATCTGTGGATGAGCTGAGTGAAAAAAAATCAATTACTTCCTGGTTGCCAGGTTTGATGAAGTGGATACTTAATAATTTGGGACATTTACATTCTCTCACTTCTCAAGTTAGCTTAACAGAGAGTTTCCCTGAGATTAGTATGGCATTTCTGTAAGTTGACAGTTCAATGCACAGAAGGAGTCACTTAAATGCTCCTCCATTTTTCCCTGAAGCAAAATTTGCAGTGAGCATATGTAACAGTCTGTATCCCTGTGTGAATACCAATTGGTGTCATTAGGTGCCTGCCGTCTTGGTTGCATTTTCAAGATATGACATTTAGCTGCCACAGACATATATGCCAGTGTCATATCTTCACTGTGGCTTGTAGAGTTGGGATTGTCTACCTGATTGGTTGTGTTTCAGGAGAGTTCTAGTTTGCTTTTGTACTTGGGGAAAGAGATGCTACTACAGACTTTGTGTTTTATCCTCTGAACTGGACTTCTGAGATCTTTTACAAATGGGAATAAAGCATGTAGAAACAATAGTGCAGAAAGGAGGCTGAATGGGAAAACATAAAATCAATTCTAAATTTTAATTCAGATTTTCAAAGAACTAAAAAGAATGAGTGATTTCTCACAATAGAACCATAAATTAATGTACTGCTTTTCATGTTAAGATCTCTGTTCCCATAATATTTATCAATGGACAGTATATTTGTATATCCTACATCCTCTATAAAGAACCACGATGACAGTGATTTCTGTATTTGTGTCCTTGATTTACTATTTTGTAGCTATTAGATATTAGCTCAGTCACTTTCTTTAGATAAGTCCTTTGCTCCACATTCTTATCCCCATGTGACAATGTCTCTTATATTTCCATGACAATATATTAAAAAAATGTTAATGGTAAAAATACTACATAAATAAACATAAACAATCAAAATTATTATCATATTGACTGTTCTCTGGAAAGGCACATGAGAGTTATATTTTCTGCATTCTAGTATATTTAAATTGCTTTATAATTTCCTAAACACTTTCACAGAAGTCTTGACTACATAATGTTACAATGTGTGAGAAGTTAATCTTTGACCAAACAACTTCTTGGAATATAAAAAAGATAATTGAAAGATCTTGGAAGCTGGGAAATTAAATAAACTCTTTGTTAAGAAAATGTATTGACCTAATTATATATCTTTAAACAAATAGACAAAATCTTATGTCTTTTTATATAAACAGTTCATTTACCTCAATGGATATTTTTTAAAATATGTTTAGTATCCAGAACATGACTTTTTTTCCTCAAAAGGCATTTTTAAAAAATAAGTCAAATTATAGTTCAGTTGTCCTTAGATTTAAAAAAAAATTATGCATGTATACTCTTGGCAATTATCAAATTTACTATCAAGCACTATATAAAATTCAGAGCAGAAGGCTCCTTATCCTTCTCAATACATTACATTGATAATATTTTATTGTGTGTCTTAGAAGACTGATGAGGGAATTAATGTGAATGTATTAACCCCATTTTAACATACATACGAAATGTTTTATATATATAAAACTATATATATAGTCAATACATATATATATACATATATATATAGTCAATACATATATATACATATATATATAGTCAATACATATATATATATAGTCAATACATATATTCCCTTTTCTAAAGGTGGTAAAGTCTAATACAAAATCAGGAATCCCCACATGCTTCAACTATTTCTTTCCATACTATCATTGTGTCAGTATATATTTGTAAGAAGTTTCAGAGTTCATCTCTGTTCAGTTTGTGCAATTTTTATGAATCTCATATTGATCAAATATCAATCTCTGAAATTCTTGAAAACTGAAGGTGATAATTAAGAGCTTATGATGCTGGATTTGTAATTTGCATTAGGAAATATAGAGTGGTCATAAAATTTATCAAGAATTATTTCATTTTTAAATTTGATCTATCTTAAAGCAGTCCATTACCTCTCCTGCCATCTTCATTGTTAAAATTAACTAATCTGGTCAGAGTTAAAAGAACAATATTTTTTAGAATTTTATGCTGAAATTAACTCTCACTATTGGTCATAAAATAGAAGAGCTTTTGAAAGGTAGTAGGATTGCGATGTCTCATTAAAAACACCATGAGAAAAAAATTTGACAAATAAAATGTTAATTATGAAACTTTGTTGTAATAGATACAAGTTAATTATTATGACATGAATTGGATATCAGCAGGAGCTGGGATAATTGATGTCAGATGAATGTGGAAACTCCCTAAGATGAACACAACCCCAGAAGAAGTGACGATTGGAAAAATATAAAAGCTGTTGTGATGCATGTACTTGTCCCCTGATAAAAGCAGATTAATTTCAAAAGTTGACATTAAGTCAGTGGGGGTAAAAATCTAAAAAGATTCTTTACAAAAGCTTCAATGGAAGCAGGCTATTTTCTATCCTTAAGGTATGAAGAATGCCATTTATTTGGGTGGATATTTTGCTACTATTCATTAAAAGGTCCATTGAGTCTTACATTCTCCACCTTCCTCCTCTTATAATTGTTTCATATCCCATGATACAAAGTGTAATTTGTTCTTTTGTTTTTTTATTGTCTTCTCTTCATGTGAAAGTAGAAAGCACAATGCATTTTAGTTTTTTTTTTTTGTTTCATTACATGCCAAATTAGCAGCACTTCCACTAGCTGGGTTTTGATATTTCATTAATTCTTGGAATAGCACTGGGTAGCAGAATGGGGCACCAAATGCAGGAGGTAAAGCCAAATCTGTCTCCTGCTTTTGTTCTCAACATTTGAGCAATAAACTGTGGCAGAAAAAAAAATCTCTATTGAATTGAAACAGGAGATTTTTAGCTCTCTATTTATCTAGTTCCATTTACAAAGTCTTTATTGATTCACTTTCACAGATTTGTTCCTATGTGTATAGTTCCAATTATATACATGTGTATATATACATACCACAGACATAAATAAATATATATATAACCATTTATCACAAATTCTTCTATAATTGCACTTACATTCAGGATTAAGGGATTCAGTGGATTGAATAACATGTTATCATTTACTGATCTTTTGATTTTACATGGGTATCAGACTAACTTTTGAGTTGACTCATGTGAGGATATTAGCCTCTATTTTTAAATTGAGTATTGACAACGCTTCCTGAGCAAAACCAAAGGTAGCTCAAGTAGTGACCAGAGTTGAAGAAAGTTGTATTTATTATACCATGGCTCTATCAAAAAGGAAAATCAGCAATCACAAGGAGATACTCATTATGATTTATTTTCATTCAGATCTCTCCTGCGATTATCCTGAGTACCTTTATTTCCCAGTTGTTAATACTCAAATAAACTTTGGGTTTGTTTTTGATTTCTGCACTATTCTACCTTTGAAGAGAACTTAGTGTCACTTCTTAGAACAGTGTCTGAGTCTGCTATTGTCTGGAAACTCAGCTCACTGAAACTTGTTGACTGCTCACTCTTTTTCAATGGTTCCTTCTTTGGTTCAGCTCTCAATCCTTCCACAACTTCCAGAGGCTCGCTGGTATTGTTTTGGGCTTCTTTTGTTAATGGTATTTGGTTTTAATAGATATGAGTGAAAGACATTTTACTGCTGACACTTGGCAAAATTTTGCCATATACAGACGTTACCTCCATGGTTTTTTTAAATTAAAATATTTGGTCCTTGAGTTTCCAGAAATGATTTGATCATTGTTCCCATGTTTTCTAAACAATAAAACAGACATGTTTACTCACACATTTATATATAATTGAGTCATCTCATAAGTTTGCTCATGTCCCTGCACTGCCTAAAACATTCCATGATATCCTTTCATCCTTAACTCATGACCATGTACTTTATGACCTTCCTTGCTTCACATCTTCACCTCCTTCTCAGAAAGAAAAGAAATCCTTTGTTGAAAGCTGCTGCTCTTCTAAGAGTCAGCTCCCTCCACCTGGGAACTCCCATTAAAAAAGCTTTTACATTGCCTACAGGCTGCCAATTAGTCTTCTACTATCACTGTGGCTGCTTTTTTAGAGAAACTTTTTTTTGTTATCTATTGTGTTAACTTAACATGCTAAAGGTAAAGGGTTTTGACCCCTAAATTTCTAAAACTTCACTGTGGAGAAATATATTGCATTATACTATAAATGTATGTAAGTGGAATATGGTTTGTTTCCATTATTTCAACAATTCACTTATCCAGCTTGTTTGTTGGAATACATTTCTTATAAATATATTTTCCAGATACAGACACAATTTATATATCCACTGTCATATAGAAATTTGATTAAAGTACTGCTAAATATATGATATGTTTTTAAATCCTAGCAAAATCTTACCAATATGCTCCAATATTTTCTTAATGACTTGAGGGTCTTTGTTATAAAAATCAATTGTGCTATATTATCCTGTGAAGTTCTGCCCTGTGTGCCCTTACATGAAATGCCTACAGATAATCTTATTGCTAGTTTGCTTTGTTTTTTTTTTTATCATTCTTTCACTATAACTGTCTATTCACACTATATGAACATCAAAATTAATAAAAGAGAAAAGGTGTCTCAAAAAATAAGCATCAGAGGTCATGCTGGAAATTACAGTCTGTAAAAACTTTAAATATATGACTTAGTGTCTCTATTTTATCAACTTTTTATGTATGCCATTTAGAATCTTCTGCCTACATTCCATTCAGAAGAACAATATGGGAGGTAATCATAAAGAAAGTGATGATGACAAGTGAACCTCAAAGCATCATCTTTATCTGTGGGCAAAGGATGGATAGCTGTGATGTGTGTTCTGGATTTGATTGACCCTATTAGAGTTGGATATGTGAATATCCTTTCCTAGAAGCTTAGAAAAGTATCTCCATTTACCACATCTCCTTAATCCCTTCATCTATTTTGGGGCATTTGGGTCATTTTCATATCTTAGTTATTTTAAATAGTGCTCCAATACTCACATAAGGGCAAATTTTCTTTCAAATTAGTGTTTTGTGTCTTTTAGGTAGATTCCTAGGAATATAATCACTGGGTTAAGTGATAAAGCCATTTTTTAGTATTTTGAGAACTATGGAGACTACACCTGAGGGGAGAAATCAAATACTGTCCAAATATTTAGCAGCAATGTGAGAAAATGAATGATTGAATGAATGCAATAACCAAATGAAAAGAAAGCTTCCTCTAATATAATGGCCCCTTTCCATAGAATAGGGGGTCCTTGAGAACAGATGCTCTATCTTTTCAGAAGCTATTAGATACTTGTAGACTGATTGGTCAAATGACTTAAATGCTGGTGGAAGTAAAGGGAAAAAAACATTAATAAGAAGAAAGACAGATGAGCAGACATGCCTTGGGCAAAAATGAAACTTTATAGCTCCTCATTCTCTATATATGCGACTGGAAAAGACCTGAACATGGTCGACAACAGATAAGCTTTCCGTTTTTTAGTTAAGAATCGAGAACATCAGGTCACTTCCTCCAATTGAGGTGGGGAACAAAACCAAATTCTCTAAAATATGGATAAAATGTCCATCAAAACTGGTATTCTGTGTGGGCTGAGTGATTGCTTTTTTATTTTTTGCACAACAAGACTTGGTAGTTTGCTTTTTCTTATTTTTCCCTCCTTTTTTCCCCCTTTAACAAAGACAACGCCTTCAAACTCTTTTTATAGCAAGGTTGGAAATCCTGCCAGGTAAAAAAAAAAATGTTATTGAAAACCTTTCTCCCCTTATAGGCCCATTTTGACAGGAAATCTTTGAGAAGCAGCAGCAATGAAGTGCCCAGAGATTTCACAGGTCTTCTTTTGCTTCAGGAAATGCTGAGCACAAGGCTCTCTATTAGGCAAATAGAAGGCGCACCAAATCCCCTTAACAATCATCTTCGCCTGCTCCTGGGTTGACAGCTCTCTGTGTCCTAGACTGTCAGACAGGCCCAGGATCATATTATTGGGACTACTATAAAAGTTTCTGACAGTACTTTACGGACAAAAATTACATTGTCTCTGTTTGCCGCATATCTGGCACCATTCATTTTTGCATGAAGTAATCAGAATAAAATCTACAGTATGAAGAAGGAATTAATTTGCAGTACTTTTCCTTCTTTTTTTTTTCTCAATGGTTTTGACATAAAGTTCCCGTCTGGGTGTTTTTCTCCTGTCATTCTGTGTGATTGGGTAAATTTCAGCAATCATTAGCTACAGTATTATACTATCCAATAGGATGACAGTGGGTTTGTTTTTTTTTTGACAGATGCCAAATCTAAATTTTAAATAATCCTTTCAGAAATAAAAATTGCCAGCTTGTCGAAATAATACAGAAGTCTAAACAGATGTACTTTAAAAATAATTATGATTAGATGAAATGGGGGTCGTTCACAGTAAAAGTTAAAAAAAAATCTTTCATAATTTTAAACAGTTTATATTTGTTCTTGAAATTTTTGTTATTTCAGAACTGTACTTAAGTAACATATTGCATAAACTTTGCACGAATAACATAAAATGCCTGAATTTAGAAGTGTTAACCAATTTGTGAATAATTTTGATAAACATTTAATAGAAAGTGGGAATGTACGCGTATCTTGTGCTGTGGGAAATTAATCATATTGTTGATCTAAATATGACTCAAACAACAGCCTACATGTAAGAAAACAAGCACTTGGAGAAACGGACATCATTTTAATAAGATTCCCTAATGTAAATGAGATAGCTATGATATGATCTTTGGTAAATCTGTGATGAGAAGACAAGTTAAGAAAGGATAGTAGCAGTAGCTTCACAGGTTTCATATCATTCACATTATTTAGGCTTATATTTTGTCAAAAAAACTCACATGCAGGGATTAGGATAATAGATACAAAGGGGCAAATAAGCACAGAATCGTGAATCAAGCTATTGAGAGTATCCTGCGTGGCTGTCAAACTCAAGCCCTGTACTCTACCAGTCTGGTCGTCAAACAGCCACCAGGAGTGATATTCTTAAAAGACATTCTGCATAAAGTAACACCTCTAAAACCCATTAGCAACTGCACATTCATAAAACTGACACCAGCTTTCCTCATGATGGCATGTAAGACTCTCCGTTATCTGACCCACATGTCTGCAATTACTATTTCAAAATAAGTATCACCACTTTTCCATTACTAGCATAAATATCTTCATATTTCCATGATCATAGTTTATCCACTAAAGTTTATCAATTCCCCCAATGGTCAAGAGACCCAAATATATTCCCATTTACTGATTGGATGATTTAAATGTATTGAAGCTATAGTGAATGTTTTGGTGGCTATTTTCAGTGTTCTTATTTCTATTATTTTTCCAGCAAATTCTTATTTGTTTAGGGGATCCCTGTTACCCCAGGCAGCCTCAGTAACACAGGAAAAGCTCTGGCTGTTCTGCACTGTCAAGACTGGCGCTCGCTTGTCCTTGAAGAGCGTGGCAGTGCCACAATGGTGAGTGTGGGTGTGGCCCTGGAATGTGACTAGACACTTGGCCATTGAAATATGAGAAGCTTCTTCAGGGAAAGTGCTCTTAGAATAAAATATGTTGTGCTGTTATTACCACTCCTATCTCTAATTGCTGTTGTTATTTGTGAGAGGCAGAGTGGAGCTTTTACAATACTGAGTAGCAAATGCTATTTTCTTATTATTTTTAACATTGAAGTCCGCACTAAAAAAATCATAGATTTTAGGTGATGAATGAGAATTGGACACTTGGTGGTGGATGTGGCATAACATATACAGCAGCTGAGGTGAGAAATTGTATATGTGAGGTCTATGAGGTGTTGCAAGTTACCTCAATCAAAAGGAAAAAAATCACGGGTTTTATGTGAGTTTTGAATTTTAAGTCACTAAAAGTTTCTCAAAATTACCTATGGAAAGCCTGAAGCCTATACTATGATTAATGTAAATAAATGCTTTTTTACCTACAGAAAGGCAGGACAAAAGGAAAAAAAATAAAAGATTTCTTTTTGACTTTTTAAAAAATTGAGATATCATTGACATATAACAGTCAGTATACAAGTTAGTGACTTGATATTTGTGTATATTTTGAAATGACACAATAAATTAGTTAACATCTGTTCTGCAACTATCCCAATCTGAGTACGTTTATCATCAGTTCTAGCAGTCAAAGTATGTCAGAGTCCTTGGTGGGCTTTACAGCTTTACTGCTCTCCAGAGAATAAGGCACATAGGTACAATAGGCAGGGAGGCTGGGCTGGCAGGCAAGGAGGTAGGTTAGGTAGCAGGAACAGGGGGTGCTGAAAAGCAGGCATGTTCCCAGGACCCCCAGGGATCTTTATACTCTCTTTCTGCATTCTTTCCCTTTTCTGCATTTTCTCCCCAGGATGATATCACCCCTTTATCACCTTCTAGGTCCAGGTGGGCACACTTATGCATATGGACACCCATTGGGTCAGGCATTTTCAATCACGGGGAGGGTGCTATACCACAGGTACTGGTCAGAGAGGCTAATGGTGAAGGGATAAAAACCCTGATAATTCATTTACCTTATAGTACCCAACATCACACAGAGTTACATTTTGTGTGTGTGTGTGGTAAGAACTTTTAAGATCTACTGTTTTAGCAACTTTCAGATTATAATGAGTTATTATGTAAATTATGGACAGCTTCTTGGAAATTGCAACTAAGGGAAAAGTGTGTAAGCAAAACAGGTCAAATAATGGTGTTTTATTCAAATTTGCCTGGGATTTTAGAGTTCTCATCCATGTAGCAATGAAATGACAATGAAAATAATGACATGATTTAGGAACCTGGTTTATACAAAGCAGTATTATTGACTAGTCACCATGCTGTACTTTGCTACCCCGCAATTTATATATTTTATAACTGGAACTATATACTTTGTACTCACCTTTACTCATTGTGCTGATGATCCATGCCACTCCTGGTAAGCACCATTTTTTATCTGTATCTACATTTGGACTTAAAAAAAAACAAGCTTTTCTATAGATAACATCTACACGTGATATACTTTTATTGTTCTGATTTACTTAATTTAGTATAATGTCCTCAGATTTATTGGTTGATACAAATGTCAGAATTTCCTTCTTTTTTTATCATCAAACACTAGTTTCTGAAATTTATATACAGCATGTGTTGCTTAATCAACATTAATTGTTGATTAAGTATATGTTCTGTTATTGTATATTAAGTATATGTTCTGAAAATTTGCCACTAGGTGATGTCATAGTTGTGTGAATATTTTAGAGTGTTTTTACACACATCTATAGTAAGGCCTGTGTGTACTACATTACATGCTGTACACTATCGGGACCTCTGTGGCAGATAAAGTCTTTTGTTGCCCAAAATGTCATTAAGGGATGCAAGACTATATAGGTGTTGGGTAAGTTAGCCAGGTTATTTTCATCCATTAGCCTGTATAATTGGCACTTGAAGTATTGTATCTTTCCCATGACTATGCAATCCAGTGAGTATGCACATGTGTAAGTATGCACACCTGAGCCTAGGAGAGAGTGGGTAAAGTGGTTTGTTTAGAAAGCAAGAGCATGTGAGAATGTCATAGAGAGAGATTGAGAGCCTGGAGAAAGAGCCTGAAGATTCCTGGGGGGCAGGATCCTTACCTGACTGAGGGCCCTTCTTATCCTTGCCCTGCTCTGCCTTATATATCTGTATAACTGCTACACCAATAAAGAACCTATGCAGATTGGTGAGCCTGATGCTTTCCTTACAACTGAAATGATTACCGAACAATAGACCACATTTTTACACATACATCTATTGATGGATATATGCATAATCTTTCCATAAAAGATTTTTTTTAATTAGCATCAGATAGCATCAACAATGTCAACTGCTAGAAAATAATGGAGTAATGTTTTTAAAATTATGAAAGAGTTTTGATCTAGGAATTCTATATAGAATCAGAACATTAAATTATAACAACAAAGGAAAATATTTTCGGCACTCTTGTAGTGACTGTATACTTTCTTAGAAAATTAAGTATGTAAGGGATTAAATGAGGAATGAAGACATGGGCCCAGTAAAAGGCAAATCTAAACCAGCAGACTGATGAAAGGAATCCCAGGATGCTGCATATTTCAACAGCCCTGGGTTAGTACAAGATGGTGGAGGGTTTCTAGGAGAAGGTCTGTGTGGAGAAACAAATAGGGGCAAGAGGAAGGCGAGATAATTACTAATCTGATAGTATTTATACTTAAGGACATGATAAACAAGGAAAGTAGAATTTTAAAAGATAAAAAAATAGGTGTTGGTATGAATGAGTAAAAGGATCAGAGACTTCAGGAAAATAAAAAATTTAAAAAAATATTAGGTAAGAAACATACACACTAATGAACAGTATTTACTATTAAACCATCACACATAGAATAGTGTTTAACTAATAATAGTTAACTCACAGGAAAGATGATACTTAGGAACTGAACATAATTCATAAACAGATGACAGAGACTAAGAGTTGAAAGGAATTTTAGGGTAAGTAATATCCCCATTTTATTTTTGGAAAGTCAATATATTCTCCTTTTAGTTGATAAACTTAGTAAAATGACATAAATACTTAGTTTAAAATGCAACAAACATTTAAAGAGTCAGTGCAAATAACCTAAGCACTAATGTATTATAATTAGAATGTGATAGAAAATATTTACAGTTAAAAAGTTAGGAAGCATACAATTTGCAAATTATTTAAAAAATAGAAGATTTCAGAAACAGAAATGACTGAAAGTTTACATCTAAGGAGTAGACTGAGGAGAGATGAGGCAAAAATATTTTTCTCATTAAATTTTTCCTATCATATATATTTATACATATATTTTATTTAATCATATGAAAAATAGAAGGTTAGATAAAAGCTTTACTTCAGTTTTTTGCATGGTTTTCTGTAATAAAATTTATGAATACATTTCTCTATGTTTTCTGTTTTGCCTTTTTAAATTGACAATCCCCTTCAATATGTTGCTATACTGAAAAATAAAAGCAACTGCCTGTTAGGAAATGACAATATTCATTAAGATTTTAAGTTTGTAAGCAACAGGAAGAGAGTCTGAATGAGTAGTGACAGAAGGAGTTTACTGGAAGAACACTGTACTGCGAGCACATACATTCAAAAACAGTGTGATACACCTGAGATTAGTAGATTATTAGGAACTCATTAAGTGTCTGAACCTGCTATTAAAAAAAAAGTTAGCTCTTTCTGCCTTCAATATCGAAGCATTTTCACTTGATCTACAGTCTTGGAAGAGGAAAACTTAAAGAATTAGATTGGCCAACTGCTCATCAACTGGTGAAGATGAGGAAGATGAGAGTGAGTAGGTGTGGGAGGCTCTGATGATCGCATTGATGGTCCCACCAGAGATATGTGCTATAGGGAAGTATAAGTAAAGTAAACAAAAAATGTCATGTGCACAGAGACTACTCAGGATAAAGCAAACAAGATAAGCTCTGAACCACCAAGTCAATCAAGCATCAAAATGTTTGTACCTAATGCAAGTCATATTAAACTGTGCCTTGCCAGAGCTACTGCTGAAAAGTATCTTTTAGGGCTTTACTTCCCTGTATCCTTTGAGTCCTCCATTATTTTCCATTGTGTTTTGTAAAATAATCCAGTTTCCCCTCTCTGCTTGCACCCTCACCCCCCCCAATACTTCCTATTTGCAAATTTGCCAGAACTACACATTTAAAACGAAGATCACATCATGTTCTCTGCTTAATTATCTTATTTTCTTGCACTGGAAGAAATGTACAAATTCATTAGTGGCATACCATCTTTCCACCTGCCTTCTGCATCCTTCCCACTTCTGGGCTCTTGTAGTTGAAACTCTTTCTGCTTTGGAAACCATACCTTAAAAGTCTTATGTTAGGAATTTTTTGTCACCCTTCTATAATTAAGTGATCCCAGGTTCTCTCTGTCACATGATTCTCTAAATTTAATTCAGAGTATGTATATATATATATATATATATATATATATATATATATATATATATATACTCTGAATTAAATTAAATATATATATATATAGGCTGTTTTCTTTTTTGCTAATGTGCTTGCTGCTTCCTTAGATCCCATAAGAACTGTACCTAGAAGGTTCCTGAAACCTTGTCTAGCTTGATAGCCATGAAAACACCAATACCTAAAACTGTGCCTGTCATTCACAGGATGCACACAAAGCAAAATAAAATAAAATGAAAAAAATTAATTCAAAAATATATAAATAGTACATTTATATATAAATAGTACAATTAAAAGGTGAATCTGCCTTCCAATGACAAAGCACTATTTATTAGTAAACAATCAACAACAGTAGCAGTCAACATTGTGGTAATTGAATTGATTTGTGATGTTTTCTGTGCTATATTGTTACATTATCCATTTTATATACACTCCAGAGACTTGAAGTCTGGGAACTACATTTGCCACAAGTCCTTACCAACACTGTCTCAGGTAAGTTACTTTCATACTTCATTTGTAAGAGATTTGGGAGGAAGAGTGTCATCCAAAGACACAATATTGTTTGACAGATGTGTGCATTTTGTATATGTTGAATTTTGCAAACCTTCATACTTGTTTCATTTCAATCATTCTCATTTCTGAAAGTCATTTCAGGCAGATCCCTCAACTTTCCAACTCTAAATGTTTAATTCAAATTGAGAATGAATGACATTTTCCCCTTTCCTATATATTCTTTTAGTCATTCTAGTGTTTTTTTTATTTAAATTAATATTTTTAAATAGTTTCAAACTTTCAGCAAGTTATAAAAGAATATAGCAAACCCCTATATAAATTTCACCTAGAGAGTCCATGAAAATTTGAACAATATGCCAATACTGTCTTTATGGCAGGAGGATTACATATTGTATCTGGTTGTGGTTCTAGTCCTCTTGATCTGGAACAGGACCTTAGTCTTTCATTTCCATGACCTTGAAATTTTTTAATATTATCAGACAGCAGCAATTTTGCAGTTGTTTCTTAATTAGATTTGTCTGGTGTTTCTTCACAATTAGACCTATGTGATGCATTTTGGGGGCAGGATTAGCACAGAAGTGCTGTAGTATTTTCTGCTTACATTTTATCTGGTAACAAACAATGCTCACTGGCATTAGTGATAGTCCATTTTGGTCACTAGTGTTAGTCTAGCAAATATCAGGATATCCCACTGCCAAGTATTTATTTCCTTTTACCCTATAAATAATAAAAATTTTATGTTTTACTTTTATATAATAGCACTTATAGTAATTGGCATTTCTTATCTAAATTACTGCTATGATGAGTACAAAAGACTGATTTTCCTAACAATCAATCTTTGTATATGTATTGGTTGACATTGAAAAGACAGATTTTTCTTTTTTCTCTTAGTATTTCATGCTTTCCTATGTACCTCTTATTTATAAGGGCACATATTTTTCCAAATTCAGCCCTAAAAATTGCGATTTCTCCAGAAGCCCTGGATCACATTAGTGAAGATGTATTTGGAAACCAAGATTTGAGTGTTGGGAGTACTCACTGATATTGAGGTGTTATATCCAGAGACTCATTGGGAAATGCTAACGAGTTATGTTAATAAATGCATACATACCTATCCACCCCCATAAAACATATACATTCACATGTCTACATATTTCCATATCTATCATCTATCTACCTATCACTTCTTTCTCATCTATCTCCCCCTACCTAACTGCCTAACTATATATCTGCCATCCATCCATCCATCCATCCATCCATCCATCCATCCATCCATCCATCCATCCATCCATCCATCCATCCATCCATCCATCCCTCCCTCCCTCGCAACATCCCACAAATCTAATTTAATCTTACACCACAGGATTTGTTTCAAATCCTCCTGTCCATATTTGTGACTTCTTTCACCTTCAGTGAGAAACTTACTTTCATTATTCTCAATACATTTGTTTATTTGCTATATTCTGTCAACATAAGTGTCACCAGGCTTGCCAGATGATACTTACTGCCTTTCTCGAACACATCAGCTTCTTGTACGGCCATTGTTACTGCCCCTGGGACAATTGCTTTCCTAGTCCAGAATTCTGTGTTCATGTAAACTTTGTCAAATTGTCAATTTAGTTGCCACCAAGCCACTAAAGCATTTTCACTCCTATTCCCTCATACCATCCTCCCCTCAGATAACCTTCACTGCACCTAACTAATACCTTTCAAAGCAGGAAGGAGGCAGTTAAGCTTTAATGCAATTTTATAACTCATTTCTACATATTAAACTTGTTTCTACTTGACCTACCTAGAATGGTATTGTTTCCTTAACCAAAATTTAATTATTTTACTTTAGTATATAAATATCAGCTCAAAACATCTCAACATCATTGTGGCTTTATAAAATACATAAAACTGTTTGTACATGAAAGTTAAAATAAGAAAAGATATGCCTAATAAATTGAAAAAATCATGACAAAATTTTAATTTGAGAATGGAAAGTATATCGGATCTGCATTCATTTCCATTTTTAAAACAAAATATATGAAGAAGTATAATGGTCTCTTATTAATTTGGCCCTTGCTTAAAATACTTCCTGTGTGTTTTCCATTCATATTACTTAGTGTATGCTGATTCAAGGTAAAGTTTATAGAAAATATCAGATTATTTTAGCTGTTAAAGATGTATAAAAAATAACCAGTGGTAATAAATATCAGGCAACAGATTTGAGATTATCATTTTACCAAATAATGTCTACCCTTAACATTAAATGAATACTAAATGTTATTTTCAGAGCATAGTGTTTAGATAAAAGTTCCTGCAAGAAAGGAATTTGACTACATTAAAGAACATATTCATTATCTGTATAGCAGAACATAATTTAACTAGCTTGAGGCACAAGCTATACTATAGGTAATGAATGTCTCCTCCCAATTCTATATTATGAACTTATCTGTTCATCTTGTATCACATAGCAGCTAAAAAATGTAACCTGAGAAGAAACTTCCAATTTGAAATACTTCTGCAAAGTGAAGTTTGTTCATTTGAAATATTTCTTCCCAGGGAGTATGCTTCTCAACAGTGTCTCCAGATCTTTCTTTCCTGACTTCTAATCCTTGTGGCTTTAAAATGATGAAATCTGTATAAAGTCTCTATACCCGTTGACAGTTACCTGAAAAATACATGATCTATTCTTTGCAAAAGAAAATATAAAAATGATAAAAGCATGAGAAAAAGTGCTATGAGATTTGTCAACCGTATTATTTATATGAATCAAATGAAGAATTAAAAAATGCTTCACTTCTGTGTTTTGCTTTATTCCTTGTATACTTGAATGTCACTCAAGTACACCTGTTGCTAAATTCCATCATAAACGTAAAATAAAATGAAATAAATTTTAAAAATCAGGGTCAGCTTTCAATTACCACAATTCCAAGGGTTTAGTAACTAGAGAATAAAAATAAACTGACTGAAGAGATCTGAGTTGGCATTTTTAATTCAGTAAACACTCATTTGCAGATTCTTATATTCCAGGGAGGACATTGTAAGGTATTAAGATAGCTAGGAAAATAGTATGATTGGAATGTCAAATTGTTTTCAGTCAATAATTGTAGAAATAATTGTAGAAATGAGAGCAAGGAGCATACAGATCATAATAACAAACTTGCAATCTTTGTAAGAGCCACATTTCTTCTCAGTGCCACAGAAAGTTAGTTTATCTCCCATTGCTTCTCTAGCATAGAACTTGGATTGCATTTTAATATATAGAATATACATGGCCCCTGTGAAATAATTTCAAGGTACAAAAAGGACTTCAACCCTTGAGACCTAGCAATGAAAATCTAAAATGTTGTGGAAGTATATATTATAACAACTCTTCCCAAATAACGCTCACAGGGGAATGTACTCGATGCTGGGCAGTAGAAAAAAAGCATTTCATGGTCAGTGAATTGGGGAAATGTTAGGTTAATTAAAGTTGAACCAGTTTCTCTACTGTAGAATTTCTCTGTACATAAGAAATTTCCAAGAGTGGACTATAATGTTCTGTGACACATCTGGGGGATGTCTCTGCTGCTGAAAATAGGCAGAAGTAGCAGGCAAAACAACCACCTAAACTAAAAATTCGTTTAACTGCTTTGATTTCCTGTGCACTTTTAAACATTGAACTCAAATGTTGCTTGTAGCTTAGCCAATATCAATCCTTGTTTTCTGTTGCCACTTTTAAACAGTGGAAACAAATGCATCTAAATGCTTGATATCTTTTTATCCCTTACAGATGTCCTTGTTCTCTAGTAAAGAAACCACTGGAATATTGCCATTTTAATTAGGCTTAGCTACCAAAAAAACTTACCCTGCCATTGAGATGTATATTTGCCTGTTTTATTAAAGTTTGGGGGGGAGGCAGAAAGAGGGTTTTTAAGTTTATAGAAATTATGCAATAATATAGATGGTTTTATTCCAGGGTTGGTTTAGAGTAAATTTGGAAAACAATTGATAATTTTGCAGCTGTTGCCAAAATGAAACACACTTTTCATTTGTTATTTTTGTATAACTAGTATCTTTTCCTATCATTATTAATGTGATTATTTCTTGAAACAGTGCAAGGTAGTATAAGTTTTCATGTTAAAAAGAACCTCCCAATCATATACCAGATACTTTTATCAGTGTAAATAACACTAGGCTTACTTAAAGAGAAATCAGATTGAGAAAACAGCTTTCATAAGACTGTTATTAGCCTGCTATAATATAATGTATATTTGAAATTTATTTTAAGAAAATGCACAGTATTTTAAAATCACACACACATATAAATACATATATACATATATATACATATATATATGTATATACCCTGTATAATTTCATTGGACTTTTGAATCTATTCAATAAAAATTAGTCTATGTTTATAGATTTTTTTGAGCTTGCACTTCAATATAATAAATATTTATTCAAAGATAAAATAACAGAAGTTTATATCATAAACACAGATACAGAAAATATTTATTTATAATTTTATTTTTTAATTGATTGTACCTATATATTATATTTAGGTACATTGTCTACCCTGAGGTTCTCCCACCACTCTAACACCTGTGAATCATCTTAATCTCTTGTGCTCATCCCTCCCCTGATTTTTCCCTCCTCTCCCTCTCTTGCTCTATGCTTCAGTTTGATACAGCAAGTATTTAAAATAATGAAGTCTAGTGCCTATTTTAGAACATAAACAACCATATTAATATTTAGCTCCAACTTTTAAAAATACTATTTATGACCTAATCAATGTATCAGTGCCATAGTTAAGAAAGAGCAGGCAGCAGTATTAAGAAAAAGGGGTGACAGAGATAAACCTCCCACAATTAACTCCTGACTCTCCCATTTGCAAGACCATGTGTACTTACCAAAAAGAATAGTATGGTGACAATACATACTCCAGAGAATTGTTTGAAGGATCAGTGAGCTAATATTTATATTGATTTTTAAATTCTAGGTATGAAGTGCCTAAAACAGTGCCTGACACACAGTTATCATTAAATACATTTGGTTTGCTTCACAAACTTAAATTTTATTTTAACTGTAGTTTCACCTTAAACATTTCAATTCTTCCCTTTAACTGCTATACTGCCTTTGGCTATTATTAATGAAAGCTCCAATAAGAATTAGTAGGACATTGGAGACAGCCTACTTTTTTAGGTTTTAAATTGTAAGTTCGCATGAGTACTTGATCTAAAAGATCGTAAAATCTCCATGAACATTTAATGAAATTAAAAACACCATCTTTTACTAAACAAATAGGTAATAGCTAGTTTTTTCTAAAAATTATTAGAAATAATTATCATTTGTTGACTGCTATCATGAACAAATAAAATCATTCCAACCAATACTATCATGAACAGTTATATTGAACAAATAAAATTATTCCAACTAATATGACCATGACTTAAAAGTACAAAAACTATATATGACCTTCCCCCCTTTTAAAACAGTTTTAG
Source organism: Uropsilus gracilis (assembly GCA_004024945.1). Classification (NCBI taxonomy): domain Eukaryota; kingdom Metazoa; phylum Chordata; class Mammalia; order Eulipotyphla; family Talpidae; genus Uropsilus; species Uropsilus gracilis. The sequence continues at coordinate 74,786 of PVHY01003129.1, read as the reverse complement.
GATATTTAGCATAATAACTTTATCATAATCACTGCATATTTGGAGATGCATATGTTTGTTTTTGTGTTTGTTTGCTCAAAATGGTAAAAGAAATAATTTAAGTTGAAATTACAGTTTGACATTAAAATAAAACACTGGAAAAATGGTGTTTAAAATATCATTTTTGCCAAACACTTGAATATTTGGTGTATCTAAGATTCATGATACAGGCTAACATTTCCTTGGTCTTGTCTTGACCTGTGCTTGTAACCTTTTTGTCAGATGCTAAGTAATCACCATCAAACTACTGAAGCCTGATCTAATCCTAATGCCTTGGAATTGATTTTGAATCTCACTTACTTATAAACTGTTCTTCTTTAGTATTTGTAATAGGTAGTTTTGCGGGTGTTTTCCAGTTCACTCAGTAATGACTGAGCTTTTCTACCATTACTACTCTTCATCAAAGAGAGAGTCACCACCATTTAGTCATAGATTAGATGGTGCCACTCTTGGTCATAGCTTATTTGCACAGAGATGTTCAATTGCTTCATGTAGAAACAGACTTTTTTTTTTTATTCCTAGGGAATTAAAACTGAAATTGAAATAGGGTCAAAAAGCCTCCAACCAATAAACCAAAAGAAAAAAAAAGGGACACTTTTAAAATTCAAATTCCACTGCCCAGATTATTTCAGTTTCTTACTACCTGCGCATAGCAGTTGCTATTTAAATACAATTTAAGCAACAGGGTTTTATTTACAAGAGAACTAACAAGGGAAACAAAAAGTCAAATAAAAACTCCTTAAAGCCACAAGTGGCCAGCTATCTTATCCAGGTCACCATTTTTAGTCCCAAAGTTCCCCAAAACATGTGTTCATGATGATGCCCCTTTGCCCGCCATACGTGAGGCAGGCACTCTGCAAAGTCTAGTCTTTCTCCAGCATCTTCTCTTTGCTTCTTCTCTCTCCAGTGTTCCAAGCTGCTCCGCTTCTCCAAGCTCTTCAAAGTTTTCCAACAGATGCTGATGCAAAAATCATCTTTCCAAATCTCTGGCTATCTTTAGGTACCAGCTTTCCATGCCATTTTGCTGCTGCAGCGCTATGCTCTCCCCACCAGCCACACTTCTGTCGGCCACCATGGCTTCTTGCTACTACTAGCTCACTCTTCCAGGGGACTTCCGCACAGCCTTCACTCAGGCTACTCTTTACTGGCCTGCCATTCTAGTCTCTCCTCTCCCCAAATGTCTGTCCCCACCCCAGTCTCTGCTCCGTTTTTTTTTTTTTTAATCCATCTCCCTCCCCTCCTGAAAACCTGCTGTGCCCACTTTCCACCACACACCCAATATTTGCAACAACGTTAAAGAAGGAAGTACCCTTATCCAGTTTAGGCCATCTTTTAGTTCTGTGTTTTCCAGACACAGCTAGTGGAAGCAATGCCTAAATTTTAACACTGCCAATGTTGGAATCACAGCTTCAAAATGAAGGCTCTGATTGCTGATGTACCTGTATACTTAAAGTTAGAATTTAGGATACTACTCAATATTTCGTTGTGTGAACAGGGGAAAAGTGTGTAAGTAAAAGATTAAAGCCAACATTTTGGGAAGAGGAAAGATTTTAGAGCACAGGAACCAGCTACTAACTCTTTGTATCAATTCTTTGCAGAGACGAATATTTACTAATGCCTTTGAGACAAAATTCCCATTTTACTTGTTATGGAAAAGCTAAGGAGAAATTTTGAGAAGGCAGAATCTGTGCTATCCTAAAACATTTTCTGTGACAATAGATAAGACATGCTTGGTACTATCGAAATACAAATTTTAGTTTTATCACAAGGGCCAGTAGCCATGGACATGAGATAAAATGATAACCTTTACTGATGTATTTAACTCTTACGGATGGATAAAAACCGTGAATACAGTCATCAAAACTAAATGTGGATAAGAAGAAAACAATTTATTTAATCAGATGTTTAATCAACAGCTTATTCAAATTATAGGTGAGGTTGCCATAAAAAGTTTCACTGTGAAAAATATTTCTCACATTTTATGTCACCCAATTCCTTATTTTATACTTGAGCACAGTGAGGATTCCCAGATTTGGGAAATAAATATGTAAGAATCTATGTTAAATTTAACTTCATATTATAAATACTAATTTTAGTATAAATATGTCCCATGCAGTATTTGAAACATACATACACTAAAAAGTACTTTGTTCTTTATCTGAAACTTAAATATAACTGAACATCCTATATTTAATCTTGTATTTAATGTGTAAGCACATAAGTAATATGCAATCATAGGCACAGGAGGAATAATCTTAGTTTGCCAGTATATAGAATTATAGAGAATATATTACTAGTATAGTAGATAATTAAATCAGCTAAGATTCATAAATGGTGGCATCTATTAAAATGTTCTTTCAGTTATATCCATATGCTAAATGTAGACAAATGTGTGACTCTCCTCTTTTGAAGCTTACTCTTAGTTCTTTTTGGTAAGGAGGACTGGGGAAATAGGAGAGTGTTAAATTTTAATTTAATTTTCTTCTTTATTTCTGGTATTAGTAGCAATTTAGAAGCTATGGTCTTTCTATTTAGATATTTTTAAGGTCTATAAATCTTTAGTATACCACTCAGTTTTATATACTTTCCTATCAATTATTACTATTTGAGATTTCCCTGCTTTTAATTTCTTTTTATAGTAATATATTGTTTCTTCCACATAGTGCAAGTACTTAAAGAATGAATCAAATTGTTTATTATTTGAGCCCATACATACATGCTCCATTTCCCAGTCTCTCTAATCAACTGACTTTGAGGAAATATTTTCTTCTTTTTTTTTTTTATTATTGAGTTAACATTGGTTTACAATGTATGTTATCAAAAAGCGTAAGTTCTCACATTGTTTTTGGATATGGCATATATTGTAAACCAGTGTTAACTTGATCTTGTTAGGTCAAGAAAGGGAAAAAAAAAAAACCACAGTAAGGTGATTTTTTATAAAAGGAAGGAAAATACTTATATTTATTATCTACATTCTTTTAAACTTTCTGTTTACTTTTTTTAATCGCTTGCTTTGGTGATTCCAAATTATATTAACTTTGGAGAAAATCTAAGCATTGGTAATAGTGACTGTAAAAATATGCTTTAACCAATAAGGAATCCTAAAGCCTGATACTACTTCTGACTAGAAAAATATCTTGGTTGCACTAAGACTTTTGCTTGGAAAAGTTTTCTCTCTCCTTTCTTTCCACAGAAAGAAATAACATGAAAACAGAAAATGTAAAAATTAATGTAAGTAAAGAAGCGTGGCTCCAAACAGAAACTAGGAAAGGAAGGAAGGACATAAAAAAGACCATTTTACTGGTCAGGATTTTGGCCTCTCCTTGCACTGGCTAGTAGGCAATGGTGTTAGGAATGCCATTTGTGAAAATCCCTTTTAATAAGAACAGTGCTACAGCGATTCGACAAACACTGTTTAGTATGCTGAGTCGTGTTTCAGGGAATACAAATTTGTCTGCCTTAATCCATATAATAATGTACTACAATACTGAGGAATGTTTATTAAATCAATATAAATAAGATCATTGCACTTTGATCTCAAGAATGCTGTGCATTTAACAATAATATTATACATATCTGAGCATAATTTGCTTCTCAAATATTTTACTAATAAAATAAGGAATTGCATTCTCAGAAGTCATTGAGATCCTTTTCCAAATTGAGACTGAGGCTCCCTAAAGGAAAATTTTAGCCACATAATTTGCTGTTGCTTCCCAAGTTTCAAAATTTTCCTTATGGTAGCTCTTGGAAAATCATCTCTTTTTTTATGATTAGAACAAGGAATGTAGGTGTCTTGCAGACTAAATTGCTCTCTCTGATGTCTGATGTACCCACCCACTATGTCAGACTCTCCAGTACTAATACATAGGTCCTTTTAAACCAGTAGGCTACACATCAAACTTCAGGTTTGAAGCTCTGGAAGATTCTCTAGGATCACAGGTTAAAATCTCACCGAGTCCAATGCAACCTTTCATTCTTCCAGAAGGGATAAATCAACCAGGACGTACTTCACTGTGTTAGGGTGTTTCAGATGGGAACTTATAAACTTAGACTCCTTCGCTTTGTAATGACATTAAAGATCTCATGGGGTGTTTGTTCTAAGGTTTGGAGACCGTCCTAAAACCTTGAGTAATTTTTGCTTCTACTTGAAGTCTGCACTACAGAAGGATTGAACATTTTTACACATTATTAAGGTTTTGTGTACCTTATTAAGTTATGAAAATTAAATTCACCTCTAGGAAGTACTTGTCAAACTAATATTATCTGGAATTAGAGATTATCATGTATATGGTGTGATTTGAACATCACTGTAGTCATGTTTTCCTCTACCGTGTGTCACACAACACTTTTTATGTGCCCTTCAGCAAAACAGCATGACAATTGGACCAATGTCTGTGTTTTTAATAAGCCTCAACCTATTGGTACGAGACCCCATTCTAGAGTCATGACATATAACACATTTAGGCCTCTGGCGACTTCTTTGTGGCTAAGACCCCAAAGACTTTTTGAAGACTTTAATAGAGTCCTTCTCATTGCCCTGTGTCTGATTGAGTCAGCATGAATTACCCCCTGCCCTGCACGATATTATATACATTCATCTTTTGATTTCAATTCCTCTTTTCATGATTTTTTTTTTCTTTATTGCTTTTAAACTGCCATTTGTCCCATTGTTGATGATTAGTTGATCTGTCTGACTGGCAAACAAATAAGCAAGGACAAAAGTGAGGGAGCAGCTAGTGAGTGTGTATCCATGGATAAAGAAGACAAATTCTCATACTCAGCATTCAGATGTTGCCCCCGATGATTAGAGTTTAAGGTTCGTTTTAGAAAATCTCAGAGTGCTATCTACAATACTGGTGTCACACATTCTGCTTCATTTTTTTCTTGTTTGATTGAAAGCCACTTAGAGGGTTCATTTTCATTTCATTGTGAAGCATGATCCTCTGGGATCATTCCATCAGAAAAATTTCCACACCCTACTCACAAATCCCCTGTAGCGAGGCTATCCTTTTGGAAACACCAAAAGAATTGTGGGAAGGTGTAGAAAAAAAAAAAAACTAGCTCTTTTTACAATTTGCATGACATTACCTGGGAAAACTTACTTTATATGTAAAACCAAACTTGTCCCATCACTGAAATATCTGAATAATTCCTCCTGGGTAGTCTTTATAAATCCCAAATAGAGGTTTTTTTTCCCATTCTATTTATTTTCTCATATTTGTAGCCACATAGAAACATTTCTTTGCCCCCTTCACATATCGTCATAATTAATTCCATAATCTTCTAGCTTGAGAATTTAATTTTTCATTTAATAGAAGATACTAGCTTTGTAACAGAGGAAAGGCAAGTAATTCTTTTTGAATGGAGATGCCACATTTCCATATACCAAAATGAATCTCCCCCTTCTGTTTTTAATATGACCTCAGTACTGTGCCAGAAATTTTAATATTATTTCATTCATCACTCAGCTTGCTTTACCTTCTTTGTCTATCTTCTTCATCCTTTCCTAACCTATAACTTGCTATGAGAGCACAATTACTGCTATCGTTTTCTGATTTTTTTCCCAAAGGTAGTACAACTGAGAAGCTAAATTCATATGCTTGTGATTTCATTTGACTGTTCAATTGTTTGCAAATATGGTGCTATGTAACATTTAGGTTTGTGCTCTGGGTAAACACCAAGTAAATGTACACATGTGCACACACATATTCTATGAGACATAGATCTTTTTGAGTCTTATTTATTGCTTCATCTGAACTTAAATGGAAATCAATTCTTAGCATGCAGCCAACAAATATTTTTGAACAAATGAAAATACATTATTAATTAATACACATGTATGGGTACACATGTCTTAAAATACTAGAATATTTTTATGAACCCAAAACTAAATATTTGATCAATTTGATGAATGAAAGCAAGATGATAAAATCCCAGTAAACTAATTCTCCTTACCTAGAGAACAGTATACCTTTTCATTGATTTAGTCTGTTAAAGTTCACAGTAATTTCAAGATAAATTCTCTCCAATTAGAAAGTATCATTTATATGACTACTTAGCAAACAGAAACTGAGAGTCTCATAATATAAAAGTTGACAGTACACAAAGAATGTATTTATATTGTTTTTATTAACCATTCTTAATCCAATAACAAGGCAATAGTCTGTTTTTAAAGAAGAAATTTTAGATTCAAAATAACTAATATTTACACCAAAGTAGAGTAGTAAGAAATAATAATTTTAGGAGGCTGGTCTGGTTCTTTCACATCTGTACCCTTTGCTTTGTCTGCTGCATAATTACACATGTGAATACTGTCAGATTTATCCAATACCATCATTTTTTTTGTTTGTTTTTTTGTTTTGTTTTGTTTTGCCCCATCAACAGGACAGAAGTCTGTGCCAATGTATTGGTGACTCAGAGACAGGCATGCAAAGTATTTAGTGTGAGAGTATGATATCAAATGAAGATACTTCATTGAAATTTTTTCCCAGCTACATTAGTCTTTTTATTCTTTAAATAATCTCTTCCAGACTTAACTCCGATTTGCAGGTGATGAAATCTGCTTCAAATACAAGCACTGTTATGCACAAAGTCTTTCCTTTTACTTCAACTTAGAGTTAAGACTGCTGATTCTTGTTTGTTTGTTTTTTTTTTTTATTCCAGCCCCAGTAGTTATGTGACCACAGTCTTAGACTTCTGGGTAGTAATCTACAGTGAAGTTCTAGCTTCTTCAAGAACAATATTACCAAATGAATTTAAATCGGTGTAAAGTTAAGGCCTTTTCTCAAATGAGTTTAAATATACTTTATTTTTAGACAACCTACATGTTTTTTCTTTAAAACAATATCTCCACACAGGTAAACCACGATCAAGATAAATGACCTCAAGATGACAGCAGTCCCGGATGTCTGTCCTGGTGCTGTGTGAATGAAAAGGAGTAACCAGCTATGATGACAGGTGGCATATCCAAAGTAATTACTAACTTTGTTAGCATTTCCTTCCCCATTTTTAAACCACCCTTAAAGAAAATTGTATATGGGCTCACACCCTTCTAAGGGCCATTCAACAGAGCTATTATACAATCTGGATTCATGTTTTCTCCAGGAAACAACTGGTATTTGTTTTTCTTTTTTTGTTTTTGTTTTTTAATTAGCAAGGATGTGCTTGATTTGTTTGCAGCTCCTGTCCTAAAAGACTCTAATCTTTCTGGTATCTGTTCTCCAAGTTTGCCTTTAATTGATTGCACGCAATCTTTGATAGACTTCTTGTAGCATTCTTTTGTGAAGCTGGTTTCCTGCATGCAATGAATCATGATAATATCCACACTAGAGATTACTGTGTCTTCGGGACCTTTGGTTCTGGGGCCCTTAGCAGAGGCATTGCCACCAAAGAGCAAGTCATGGGTCTGACCCTCTGTTCCGCTGACCATCTTCTGCCCCACCTTAGTTGCTGCCCTTCCGGACCTCCATCTTGAGGATGATGGAGAACATCAGGTGGCTGGGTTCTTGGTAAAGAGTTATGGTAGTGGCTCCAGGGAGACCACAGAGGCACTAGCTTATTAGAAGCCAGGAGCTGTAAGTGATAGCAGGTCTAGCAGCAGTTGCATTTAGGAGAACTGGTGTGGGGGTGAAGAGGGCTGAATAGATCAATGTAGATGTTCCCCTACCTCATATGGAGGACTACAGTTGAATATTTAATAGGAATTCAATATGTATATTTCCCTAATTCTTTGAGTATTGATATCATAATTACATAATATAAAGAAAAAAATAAGTCATGATCTTTCCACCGAGCCATATGGGAGGAGCCTAACGTCTTCTAGTCTGTTGATTGTGCTAAATAAATGTATTATTTTTTTTCCCGTGAAACAAAATGTTGGTAACTACTACAGTGAGGGATGTAAGATTTAAGGAAATTCTGTAGTACCCAGTCAGTTTTGATTGGATACTTAACAGTTACTATAAAAGAATGGGAGAGATTGAGCGATTCAGTCATTCAGTCTTTCACTCATTCAGCTACTCATGACACAAAAGCTGTTTTACATGCTAAGAATATAACAGTGATCAAAACTAGACAAAGAAGCTTGCCTGCTTGGCAATGTATACAGTCCCAAAAAAGTGACTTTAATCAAATCTTCCTTAATGCTGATCTCCTGTGTTTTTTTTTTCCTTTTAGTTACTAAGGCTCTATTTTAAGAAAAATTACAATTGTTTTTTTCTCTGCATCCCTTCTGATTCACTCCCAATAAATTCCAAAATATGGATATGATTTGGTTATTATATTATTTCACATAAAGGTGAAATTATACATTCCATTGTATGGGAGATCAAGTTTGAATGTTTTTGAATGAATATAAAAAATCTCCCAGTCTCCATATTATATTGCTTCTTTTCTATATAATAAGATCAATATTATATATTGTTCCAAGGTCATATAAAATCTATATCTTTTAACCCCTGTTGCAACTTGCTCACTATTCTGACCTTCTTGTTCTACAATCTGAACTTACTGGAATCTTACCATTCTTTAGCCTTTTCAGAAAGCCAACATATTACTTATCCTCTTTTTATCTCATGGCATACCATCTCATGCTCTGTTCTACTTTGTAAAATTCTTCTGAGCTTTTAAGATCCATTTCAAATACATTTCTTTTAACTTCCTCATTCACAGCATTTCCCATCCTTATTAGTAGCCCCATAGATATATCCTAGTGTACACACTAAGGAATTTGTGACATTGGAAGTTTTCTTTAACAGTTGAACTGAGTTCTAAATTTGGACAGTGAAGATATGAATAATAGAGAAACGACACATATGTATAAGAAAGAAGCTGACTGAGTTTATTGCAGGTAGCTGGAGCTAGATGCATAAATGACCAGAAGTGGGAAGTATGAAGCAAGATGAGAAAACTCTGTGACCAGAATTTTGGATACATGTAAGAGCAATGGGGAGAATAGATTTGGACATTTTTGAATGAGTTCAATAAAATCTTAAGATTTCATACTGTAGGTAAAAGAATTCTAAAGCAGATAATCTCTGTGTCCTGCCTGTAAACCCATTTCTGTGTCTGCTGAGCCCTATTTTTAACTGTGAGAATCTTTACTCTTTTTCTCATAGCTTTCTTGGATCACTGAAGCCTGGGTGTGTGTGTGTGTGTGTGTGTGTGTGTGTGTGTGTGTGTGTGTGTGTGTGTAAAGGCATTAGGGCAAGAAGATCAGGAAATCCATGTATTTTCCTGGGGACAGCACTCAGCGTTGACTTAAGCACTGAGGGAGTGAATGGTAGCCCTTTTTGCATAATCTGAGGGAGGCAACTCTGAAACAGTTTCCCACTCTTTCCCCATAGTTGTACTGTGGGGTTACTCTTGCCAAGAATAACACTTTTGTTTGATTTCTCTCCATTTATCACTTCTCCACTCCCTGTAGTGTTACCTGGTATCACTTCCACCATAAACTACTCAACTTGAAACCTAGTCTCAGGGTCTGCATTTGAAGAACAAAATGAAAACAGTAGGTATTAAAGTTGTCTTAGGAAATAGTCTTAGAATGTGATTGTGAAATAGGATCTTTTGTTGACCTTACTGAATAAGAAATTTTGTGGTCATGGATGAGTGTGGTGGTGAATAGCACCTGTCTTGTTATAGCACAGAAATATTAGGACTCCTACCTTGTGATATGAGAATTTTTTTTTTAAAAAAAAGAAATGTCTCATTTTGTGATTATGGTGACATATAAAAATGGTAATTAGAAAAAACTTTATAGGGGTTGCTTTTGTTCACTATTATACAGCTATTGGAAGGGAGAAGCGACAGGTTCAAATAAGCCAACTAGCCTAAGGCATGTCATGAAAACCAAAACTACATTTAAAGACATTAAAATCCCTGTTTTTGGAATAGAGACTGGAAAAATAAGACCAGGATTTTATTATGAAAATGGTAGAGTTATTAAAACAAATAGATAAACAACCCCAGCACGCTTCCCATGATTGCTCAGGATGCTGACAGTCACCAAAACTTCAGAGACTTTTGCATCAACAGTCAATCCTATAGCATTGCATAAATCTGGGGTTGGCAGATATGTCCCACTTGCTAGTGTGGGGAACAGCTTTTCATAGCATAGAGGTCACATGTAACCTGCATTTGAGCTGATAACCTTAATGAGACCACACTTGGTTTCCTACACATCTTTGGCCAACTGCCCAATTGCCTTTAAATCAGTAACTAAAGACGTGTTAGCATGAATCCTTACTGAAAGTAGTAAATCTGTTATGAGAAGAAATGGGTTACTCAATAAAAAAAAAGTTAAAGGTTCATGCATATGGTAGTGGAAATGCTTAAAATGGCTCTTGAAGATTCTGAACTAAGGCGAGAAAGTAGAATGTCAGACTGTATGAGGAATGTTTATTGATGTGGGAACATGGCTCTGTGACTCAGGATTTAATATCCTGGTACACACACTTGTGCTGGTATTAATATGAAGTTTGAAGGAAAATGAGGGTCTGCAATGAAAGAGGAAGATATGCCTGGGCTCTCTTCACAGAATATTGATTAAGGATTTAAAAAATAAAAGGCAGATAGAGGGAATGTAGAAGAGCAGATTTAGTGCAGTAGATCTGAGAACCTAGCAGCTCGGAAGACTCAAATCATGCTTCCTCCACCAAATAATGGGAAATGTGGGTGCAAAAGGGCATCCTGATTGACCAATGGTATGTGGCAGCTATCCTACTGGCTAAAATGGACATAAGAGATGTTGCTGTAGGTTCACTGGTGTCAAAAGGGCTAATAGGATTCTGAATCAACAGAGACTAGGTAAAAACAATTAATATATTCCTCATTCATGTAAGTTAGAAGGAAACAAATAGTGTCCCACATGCTTTGGAACACTGAGTGGTATTGGCTGCATAATTTGCAAAGGTTAGTGTAAAATGTAAATACAGACGACTGGAAAATTACTAAAAATTTAAGACAGAAATAGCAAAGCATTAAATTAACATGGAACCCTCTCTGATTCCACACCCAGAAAACCAGTCCTGGTACAGAGACCTGTGACAATGATCACAGACCACAGTGTTCCTAAGGTTGGGGTAAATGGGCCATCAACATGGAAATGTTTGGCTTAAAAAAACAAAAATATAGCAAGAATAGGAATGAAGAAGCCTTATGGTGACTATTTTAGTGAAAATTATAATCGCTACTCAGTTTTCAGTTTCAGGCCAATTCATACAAAGAACACTCAACTAAAGGAGAGACTTGGTTCCCATGAAGCAGACTCAATAACCACAATCTACATAAAACTGTTGACTCATTTTGGAGAACTAATACTTTGTATTAAGAGCCTTGGAGGGGTTGAGGTGGATAAAATGCTAAGCTACAGATTCTGTGAAGGAGGAAAAATATATAATGGTCATGTACTGAGCAGTCTGCTACTTGTGGATGGTGGCTTCTAGCATGTCTCAGGATTTACTTATTTTTCAATTTGAATCTCTTAGAAAATCACTTTTGAATGAACATCATATTGTAATATCTGCAGTTGCTGCCCTATATTGTTTAAATACCAAGTGAAAGTGAATTTCATTATTTTCTGGATTTCTTATATAGTTTCATGCTTTGATGGAAAAAATATAAAGTCACCCTCACTCTTCCCCTATGTAAAATAGCCCTGTTGAAGACAAGTGACTGAATGCTTTCTTAGTCTGGCTCCTGGCTTCTTTTCAGATCTGCTTTATGTCTCTTTACCTTTCAACTTCTACTCTGTACATCATCAAAACTGATTATCTTCCATCTTATGTTGCTCTTTCTTATGATTCTCCAGAATGATTCTGAAAATTCCTTATCTTTGCCTATTCCAGTCCTTTCTTTCACCTTTTAACTGGCTTATTCATTTTTAATTCTCAAAATTAAAGCTGCATATTGATGATTTCCAGAAACAGGGGTGAGTGCAAATTAAAGAAGCTAATGAAGAAATCAGAAGATTATAATGAAATAAGATAAAAGTCATATATACAAGGTAGATGAGGTTAACTTTGGTCTCATCCACAATTTCATCCCAAATTCATGGTTTATGCTTATTTCAGATAACCAATACTGAACATATTTTCATTTTTTCTATTTGAATATACTTAATTACAAATTTTGTTGTAAACCTGTTTGATTTGATCCTTTACATGCATTTGAGAAACAGCATGACTGAAGAATTGAGAAACAATAAGGTGAGTACTATTTTTGACTTATTGAAGATCTATATCTTCTAATTATTATACTATATCTTTTCTTTCTGTTTACATTAAAATAGTTCTTAAACACAGAAAGTCAAAGTGTCATATGAAAACTTAACTTCTTAGTTCTTTAAAAGTTCTCATTTTGATTAGCAATATTTATAATTGTTATGGAACTATTATTTATTAGCCACCTCTAACTATATGAACTCATGTCATTTTTCCCTAAAGAAGGGAAAGAGACTGAGAAGAAAAAAATAACAAAACAAAACCCTGGGGTTGGGAATCAAAATCTCGTTTTGCATTTTAATTTACTGTCAGATTCTCCCTTGAGCCGATATACCTTGTAGGGGTCCAGATATCATTGCCCTAAGATGCAGAATGTGTGCCTGCGATTTTTAAATGTGTGTACGCAAGTGTCTTGTGTGTGTACTTTTATTATAATGGTGATTTGCATTAAGATTTCTTCTTACCAATGCAGAAATACAAAGGATTGCTACAGAAGGGATGTTTTGCATCTTTTTTCTTCCTGCTATGCTTGTTCTCTACAGCAATAATCTCTAAAACATGCCTTGTTGTGGATTTGATGGCTGGAAAAGCACCTGTTCTGGAGATCATTATACAAGCTTATCTAAGACCTTTACTCATCCAGAAAATAGAGAAAAACTGGTTAACAAATGTGATAAAAAAAAAACCACTCAACGTGAAAATTCAAATTAAAGTGGCCACCCATTCCCTGGTTTCACCACAGACAAGGAATCATAAGCAAGAAGTGTTCACCCTTCTGCTCAGGTTACTAGATTAAGTGAATTTGGGCAATTCACTTAACCTCGCTTTGGCCCCATTTCCTTCTCTTGGCATCCAGTGACACTGGCTGTGAATTTCCTTGCAGTAATGTGACAATTACCCGATTAATGACTATTTAACTCTCTGAAGATAGAATACAAGGAAATGCTAAATATTATGGTAAATAAGGAAAAAAAATGGACAGCAAAAGTCCTGTAGCCATGATTGCAAAAATTATTAGAGGTTACTTTGAAAGGAACAGTGAGAGATATCTCCTAACACATCTAATTGCTGACTGCCTGATCTTGTACCTCAGAGCTTGGTCTCAGCTTTCATGGCGCATGACAATGAGGGCTTCCACACCTGCTTCATTCCAGGCTGCGATCACAGCCAAGTTCCCAGTCACAGTGGTTTCTGAACTTTCCCCCTGAGAGTTTCTTCCATTTCACAGAAGCAACTGTTAAAAAAAGCTAGACTTTTTGTTTTGCAAAGGTAGAACACTAAGTCATTTCTCTCCCCTCCAAAGTCAACATCCCCTCCCTTCTCTCTAGAATGGCTTTCTCTATATAGTTCCCCATAATTCGTTCAAGGACAGAAATAGAACATAATGGAATTTGGCTGAAGCATTATCTAAGAATTCCTAAGAATTCCAAAAGTTTTCATCCCACGGCCATTTCTAAAGAGAGCTTTTATATATTGGCAATTTTAGCTGAGAGTTATTCATTCTTACCCAGGAGGAGCCACATAAAGGCATTAAAATGCCTTGGTCTGCCTATGACCCTTTGCAAGAACAGAGGCAGGGCCTTTGTGAGGTGTTTCTCAGCCCGTTTATGATACATCCATTCATGGGAAAAAGAAATAGCTAGAGATGAGCTGGGAGTAAAGGGAAGGCTGCTTCTGGGCCAAATCTACCAGAAGGACTCGCTCTTCTCTACCCACTAAAAGAGATCCTAGCAGTTAGTCCTGGTCAGGATGAACTAGCAAGGTACGAGTTTAGATTTGTGGGTGATTTTCCAGGCTGGTAGCATGACAATGGAAAAAGAGATGGTAATTTCTCATCCAAGTATCAGAAGGGAAATGATCATATAACACATCCACACATCCACATTCACATACATCACAGGTATATACACACATATACAAATATTTATGCTTTACCACCTCATCTTTACCGTTTCAAGGTAACAATGAGACGAATTCCTATTTTATGGAAGAAGCTAATGTTCCTACAGAGTTTGGCTTGGGCTCTGGGAGCCAGTACATACCACTGCCTTCCTAGCTATCACCTGCATCCTCTGCCAGTCATTACTCAGAATGGGAGATTTCTAGGTAATTCTTCCCATCTGTAGGAAAATGTGAATATAGAGCAGTAAAACTTTTAGAATTACCCCTGTAACTTCCCATGAGTTATACACATCTCCACTGCTTGGGAGGGGGTAATTTAGATGCATGTTTTCCCAAAAGGAAAATAAGGTTGCTCTTTGAGAATTAAATGACTTGAAAACAACACCTAGCAAAACATTTTCTAGTACCATGGGAACATACTAGAGTATCACCTAGTAAAATTGTCACCTCTATAGTTAGCAAGCATCCTCTAATGGGAACATATGTAGCGAGTTGGTTTTTGAGTGTCTAGCTGCCTATATAAGTCAGAACACCAGAAGAGTGACCAGGCGGTTATGAACTTCCTGGTCAGTGAACCTTGTAACATCAGGCTAAACCATCCTCAAGACCTTGGCCTAGACTTTGTTCTTGTTCTCATTCTCCAATTACTGAGCAGTCCTTTGACTAAATAATCTATGTTGTCAGATACTTACTCAATAGGAGATATAAACATTTTTGTCACCAAAAGTAATCTGTTTATAAACTACTTTGCTTTCTAGTTTACCAATTAGTTTCAAGTGAATCTCATTATGATAAATTTGACTGTAAGATTCTAATTATTGTTTTATCCACTCATAAATTCTGTTTTCATATCTGTAAGGCTAAGAATCATAGTAGATTCACTAAGGTAATGCCAACCAGGAGGAGTCTTGAGGGAAAGCTACCAACATGTTGGAGATTAGACCTACATATACCTCACACATGATCATGCTTCCATTTTAATTTCACTAAGCCCTAGTTTCTATAGATTTTGCAAAAAAAAAAAAAATGTCTAGAAATTGCAGTAATTCTCATCTTTCCCTAATGTATGAATCTGACATTTGTTGTTATTTATAAAGTTGAGTCTTTCCCTACGGAAAGTGTATATTTTGTTATAGGAATTTGGTACCCAACAATGCTAGCAACGATGACAGCTGGTCATTACCACTAGCTGGACAGTTAAACAGCACAAGGAACATGAGAGATGTGGGAATAGGATGAAGTATGAGGAGCGTGGTCAATAGTTCATCTCTTACCTGTGACACAGTCTCCTACCTTCTTTGAAATGTCTCAGGAGACTTATAACTAATATATGATGATGATTCACCCCCAGAGAAAGATTTCTGTGTTATCATCTGTATCCCTGCTGCTCATCACGTACACATGGGAATCAAGTTTCACCTTCCCTACTAGATTATTGTGATTATTCCTTGCCAAACTATATAAGGATGTTCAAAATTGCATTAAATCGAACCAATTCAGATCATGCTCTGTGGTCCCTGGTCTGTGAGTTGACTGCTCTCTGATTGTCATCAATCTCTTCTGTCTCATTTCTTCTTCATTCCACATGCAACTCCTAACAGGAACACACAGTCCTACACCAAGTATGAGGGATAAGATATAATGTGGGGACTGATTTTGTTTAAATGCCTTCCTATCAAAATCCATTTCATTTAGTTTTCCAGTCAATTTTTGTTTGTTTTAAATTCCTGCTACATACCGGTAACTTTTTAATCTTCGGAGATAAATAGATCAACAAGACAAACATTTATAGTTTTTGTGATACACAATAGAATATTTTACATCAATCAAAGAGGATAAACGTATGTCATTTGCAGCAATATGGATGGAGCTGGAAGGGCTTATTTTAGCAGAAATAAGCCAGAAAGAAAAAGAGATATATGGGATGGTTTAACTTATATGAAGAATATAGGGAAAAACAAACAAATGAATAATAAATTTTAGAAACAAGCAACAGAACTGAACCATAGAGAGCGAGAGAGGAGGAGGAGGAAGAAATTAGAACTGAACCATAGAGCGCGAGAGAGGGGGAGGAGGAAGAAAACGAGATTAAGGAATTGGGAAAACCCCAGGCTACACAATGATGTTTTATATAAATATATATGCACACATATAGTAATTAAAAAATAAATCTAAATTTTGATGATTCAATTCTAAATTAGATAATCACACATATAGAATCATTTTTCTCACAAGAACTGTTTATCAATAGGTCTCCTCAGTATGGGAGCAGTGATATCTCTTTTTTTGAACATATCTTTCCAATTAAAGTATATGGGAAAAATATTTTTTGTGGTTCAGTAGAAAATGTAAGCATTAGAACAAAAACTTCCAAGATAATTATTTAATAGAATTTTTAGGAATGCTGAATTCTGTAAAAGACATATATAGCATGCTTTATTGGGTATATTAGAACTTATCAGAAAATGAACTCCAACATAGCAGCATTTAGATTTACGCTTGAAGAATAAATGCAAACAATCAGGGAAATAAACTGAGGAAGATCATCCAAAGTATAGATAGAAAAATATACACAGAAACCTGCAGGAGAATGGAATGTTCCAAGAACCAAAACAGACAACTATTAGGAAAATGGAGTTTTGAGTAGCAGTTTGTCTGCATGACATAGCACTTCTTCATGGTGGATTTTATTTATTCATTTAGCAAATATTCATTGAGAGTCTACCATGAACTAGAAACTATACTAGGTATTGATCACACAATAGGAAATAGAAATAATAGAAATAATCTCCTGGGCGGGAGGTAAACAATAAATCAGTACAAGTCTAATATGTCATAAGTGGTTAATATTGCAAAGAAAAATATAGGAGGTAATGGAAACAAGGAAGTCTTGGGTTGGAGTTTGGTTGCTATCTATACAGGATGGCATAATTGATGAGGTGGTATTTGAGCAGAGTCATAGTAATTTTGAGATGGCAAGTCAAGGGAATGTCTATGAGAAGAGCAGAGAGAAGGAAAGGCAAGTGCAAAGGTCCTAAGGTGAGAACTATGAGGTGGTTAGTATAATCCAAGTGATTAAGAAGAGACTATAGTAAATGAGAACAGAGACAAAGTATGTATGTGAGTTTCAATTATGTAGAATTTATTAGGCCGCATTAAGTCTCTTATTCCTAGTGAAGTAAACTGTTAGCAGGTTTTTGAGCAAAGGAGTGTCATGATTTAATTTCCATTTAAACAACTCACTCTAGCTTTTGCGTTAGTAAGGTAGGGGAGGGACAAGGTGAAGGAGACCACTTATGAAGCTATTATCTTTATCTTGAAAGTAATAGGAAATAATTAAGAAATTTTAAGTCATGGAGACATACTTTAATAAATACCATAGTGTGTACTTCAATTATAAACCTCAGTTTAACAATTAATTAAAAATACAAACACCTTAGTAAGATTAAGTACTTTCCCATCTTAAACTACCATGTTAATTAATTACTGCTAAACTGTGCTTTGATTTTTCTTTTTTCTCTATTTTCTCTCACTTGCAGTCATTTGGACTAGATGCATCTTCCAACTCTCTTCTGAAGTTGGAATAAACTGAATTAAATCTAGCTCTAATTATCCTGCTAAGAAAACATTTGTATTGTGTGTTTCCAGTCTTAAGAAATGCCTTAGATCCCTGAGGCATCCTTGTGTAACAGATATCTACAGCCCTAGAATACAAGAAAAATCAGGCTCATCAGTATTGTCAAGAATTTTAATACCACTCATTGTGGGATTTCCTGCTTCCACCACTAGTTGTACTCAATTCCCAGAATGATGTGGTTGCCAGAAAATGGAGAAATTTTCATTCCATCAATACCACATATTTTGTGGTTCCTCTCAGAGGTCCCAGGGACAGATTGACTGGTGGTGACCCCACTGATGGTATCCACTTTTTCAGTGTCAGGCTCAACCTTGAGAATACTTTAGTTCAGTAACCAAATCTTGACTCTTTTGTTCCATGCTGTCACCCAGGCAGTAGCTGCTAACCCTGTGCTTCCATTCAAGAGAATTTGTAATCATGGACACTCTTAGTAAACCAGTCATCACTTCCAGAGAATCAACAGTCTTCCAGGTATCATAACCATAGTTTCAGAGCTAATATCTTTAAAGTTTATAAGTACCCCTGGATGTAGTTGCCACTGAACTCATCAGGCTACAACATTCAGTCTGATGTTTAAGATAAATGTAAGTATAACTGAATTTGTGTAAAATATCCTCCATTTCAAATTTTTATTTTCTAAGTCAGCTAATAAGGTGTGCAGAGAATATGAACTACATATGAGCAAACCTATTCTATTTATATCTATATACTGTTCACATGTATTGCCCAAAATCTGGTGGTGAGATTTCAGAGTGAGATTTCAGATCTAATAACTCAGAAATTAAACTTAATGCATCTCTTGCCACCAGGTTGGTAGAGACTCAATATCGGGACCCAGATATCTCCCTATTGTTATATTCAGAAAGTTCTTTCTTTTTAATTTATTTATATATAAATTTCACATCTTTGTAATCCCAGGGATTCACCCCCCCAACCTCCCCCACCATTCCCCCCACCCCAAGTTGTGTGCCTCAGTTTGGTGGTTAGCTTGTTTTAACTTTTCCTCATGGTTTTTGTTTATTTTTTTCCTATATTCCATATATTAGTGAAACCATTTGGTTTCTGTCTTTTTCTTTTTGACTTGTTTCTGCTAATATGATTTCTTCTAAGTATATCCATGTTATAAAATCATCAAATTTGTCACTTTTAATTGATGAGTAATATTCCATTGTGTATCTATACCACATCTTTTCCTCTCAGTCATCTGTTTTGGGGCATTTAGGTTGCTTCCAAGTCCTTGCAATTATAAATAGTGCTGCAGTAAACATCCAAGTACAGGTCTTATTTTGATACACATATATTCTCTTATGATGTGATCATATTCAGAAAATCATTATGGACCCAGTCACCACTCCTACATAGCAACATCTCTTTTTAATAAATTTGGAAGGAAGGAAGGAAGAACATTCTTTTTAAAAATTTATATATATATATATATATATATTTCACATCTTTGTATTCCCCAGGGATCACCCAACCTCCCTGTCCTCTCCTTCCCATCTTTCCCCCTCCTCCCAGTTGTGTACCTTATAAGGTGTACCGAGTTGTATACCTTAGTTTGGTTGTTAGCTTGTTTTGACTTTTCCTCCTGGCCTTTTGTTTGTTTTTCCTGTATCCCATATATTAGTTAAACCATTTGGTTTCTGCTAATATGATTTCTTCTAAGTACATCCATGTTATAAATTTGTCATTTTTAATTGATGAGTAATATGTTGTATAGATAGACAGATAGATACACACATCACACCATTCTTAATTAAAAAAAACTGCACATGCAAGTGATTATTTCAGAAATTTGCAATACAATATCAGTACAGAGATAAAATGATCACCTTTGCCTGTTATCGTTTCCCGTCCTTTTTCTCTTTCAGTTAAGTTAAACTAGTAAAGACGTTCATCTACCATAAGTTCCTGAAGATTCTGTGTTATCTGGTCTTCCACATATGTGAATTATCCTTTCAATTTCTCTTTTTTAGTTGAAAGAAGACTTTCTTTGGCAATCTTCCTATTCATTCCAATATGAACTCTTCTGATTAATGTCTAATCTCATAAATTTATTGTTATACTTAATTGCATTGATTGCCAGCAATTTTGAACCTGTGTTGCCATACTTACGAAAGTTCATATTCAATTTTCAAGAAATATGGTTTTAAACTTTTCAACTGATATGGTTTTAGAAAAGAATATGCAAAATCCTTTTCTCAGAACCAACAAAGTCCATTCTGGAAAAGAAACTGTAGTCTACCAAAAGAGAGAGATAAAAATGACATAGTTTGGGAGGGAATGAGGATGGGTTTAATAATGCAGTGATTATATCTCAAATATCTAATATTAGCTTTAACTCACTCCAAGTCTTATTCAGTATATGCTTTTGTTGAACTTCCTAATTTTTATAGTCAAATGTCAATCTTCACTACTTTTGATTGATTATTATAGTTGTGACTGCTAGTTTAAAATTATCTGCCCTTCAAATATTTGTCTGTTTGATAAAATATATTTAGGTTTAGTTGTAAAAACTCTGTGATGGATTAGCTAGACAATATGAAGTCTTTATTCTCTTGAATTTCATCTTTGAATCCTTTTGGATATTTATTGAACTGCAATCATGAAGCTATGGATTAGTATAATTACAGCTGGCATTGAAGAATATGAATATCCTCACCCTTCATTTCACTGTAATGAGATTGTTGAAGATAATGTCACATGTTTCCCATGTCACATATTCTTTTTTTATGAGGATCTAGTCTCCTTGCTTTGTTTTCTTTTTTAATAAGCTGACTAAATTTGCGCTACATGCTTTCACTATGAAAAGCAGGAGGCATGCAATAATGAAGACAAAGAAATGGTTTCTAACCGCTTGATGCTCAAAATTTAGTAGGAGAGAGAGGTTTATGAAATAGATTATCCCACTAAAAATGTTGAAATGAAGCTACAATGTGTGCTGTGAGCAAAAGTTCATATTGCCACTAAACATAGAATAAGGGACCTGAGTCATTGTGTTTCCTCTTTTTGAAAAGGCTTCAAGGGTGTACAAACCAAGGCTTTTCCCCAAGTTTGTGACACTTAATGGCATGATTTCATTATTAACTTTATAAATGATTCTCTATTAATTGTCTTCCTTAATTTCTTTTACCACATTTTCCTCACTTAGCAATTTTAATTTTATTTTCTTCATATACCTTTATAATTTACACAATTGTGGTTTTATTTTGTAAAGAAGAAAATAACTATTAAATAAATAAATGAAAGAATGTGTCCTAGTTTTGAAAATGTTTACAAGATATTTACAGATAAGAAGAATTTGGAAAAGTGCATATGAAAATGGTTCTGACAAAAGCAAAAGACACATAAGTCAATAGATCATCATTAGCATAAGGTATCATATCAAACAGAATCATTTTGCTTTCTTGGCAAAATTTTTCATGTTAATTTTTTTTTAATTTTTAAACTATTATTTTTAATTGAAGTAACATTGGTTTGCAACACATGGCTTGTTTTAGGAATGCAGGTTACCATCTTCTCGAATACATGTTACCACATAAGCAATGTCATTTTGAACTAGTCAGTAGCTTTGTGATAGCAAGCAAATCCTGTTGAATGTCTTTTTCAATAAAGATGAACTTTTATCTCTCATATCTTCTTTGTTTCTCTTAATCTTGGTAAATTATTCTTTCATTTTCTCAATTGATTCATATTAAGTGGTAAATTAAGTGGGGGATGAGATTTTGTCATTTCTTTTTAATCCTTTTATTTTGTCTCCTATCACCACTGCCTTTGCCCTGCTCTCCCCCATATCAACTGTTGCAATATTATAGATTGACTATTTAAATAATTTATAGGTGTGCATTTACAAAAACAGTCGTTCTTTCTCATAGTTTACATATATTGATATAACTGGTCTCTGAAATACCAAGCACTGACATGTAAAGTTGGTGGTTGTAATTAGTATTTTTTCAATGTTTTCCTTCTATAACTCTTGTGCATTGCAAACCTGCTCAGTAGTAAAAAGAAGATCATATTTTGGCAATGACAGAGACAATGTTCCAACATCAAATGCTAATGATAATCACTGTTTTATACATAAATGCCAAGAAAATGGGCCGATGAGATCTACCTATATTATTAATGGTTCAGTATATTTTTTTTCTATTTTCTGTTTAGGTCTAATTTTATTCTGGTGTTTTTAAAGTTTTAAACATATATAGCAAGTTCTCCTTTCATAAAACAACCTATTATTAATACCAGGTCTTCTAAAGTCATCATCAAAACAACAGTAACAGCACAACAGATTTGAAGAAACAGTGCAAAGTCTGAGGATGGGTAAGCAAGGGGATGCCTCTGGAACTGAGGCAGTTAACCTCTAGACGAGCACAAAATACTGAGCACCAGGGGAAAGTGGTTGAGAGAATTTAGGGTCTTGATAAAAGGTTTTCTTTATTCCCTTGTGAAAACAACTTTAACCTTGTAAAAGAACTTCTTTTGTCTTGTTAACCTGGCTTTGAAGAGGAATGGGCCAGAGAGGGAAACAATGGCAGCAGCAAAGTATAGAAGGTAATAAACTCTCAGAGCCTTTTTGCCATCTTCAGAGTCTAGTTTTGGCCAATAGGAAGGAATACCCTCTTAGGAAAAGACATTAAGTGCAATGCATGCCCCTACTCTCTTCTGTTTTCAATTTTGAGTTCTGTGTTCATTCATTCTTTATGAAGGGTCTCTGTCATCTTGGCTCAGCTAGAAGGCATTTTTTTTCACTCCCGCAATATTTCCTTTTTCCTTCCTCCTCTTGTGTCCCTCTTTTCTTCCCTTGATTCTTCTTTTTCTTTTAAAACTGCTGTAGGAGACTGCCACCTGGCAGCAGCTTGGAAAGCAGGTGAGTGAGCTCCTTGTGGGTTGAAATGCTGAGTCTTCCCCTTTCCTCCAGGCTCTGTTGGGGTAATTGGAAGATTTCACCAGGAGCGGGCAGGTGTTGTGGAGCACAGCACATTTTTGTTATCAGTTAGAAATCCTTGGTAAGAGCATAAAAATCTGACACTTAACTGCATGAACACAGCCTTTGTACTAGAATTTATCAACTCAGTAGTCATTTGATATAATCTTAAGACCAGTTGAATATATCTGTGAAGATACCAACAGCAGACCATGTGTGTACTGATATATGTATCAAGTATTAGATGAAGGAAAGTATTAGTGCCAACATCCCTGAAGGTTTTGTCTGCTTTCTTCCTATTTCTCTCAACACTCCAAGTGTAACCACTGGCCTGATTTGGCATACCATCCATTCAACCATTCCACCTGTGTCTGACTCTGTATTCTCATCATTGAGGTTATGAGATTCATACACATACTTGTGTTGGTTGTTCTTTCTAAGTTCTCATGACTATGTCACTGATATTCTCATAATTTGTCCCCAGATTATCCATAGGAACGTCATAGAAACTTGTTTGTAATATAAGTCGTTGAGTAAGTACTTCACCCTGAGCCTGGGGTTGGGGCACAATGCTTTAACAAACCCTGCACATGATTACAATTCACACTGAATTTCAGAAGCAGTGCTATGTAGTATTCCTTTCTCTGGATGTACAACAAGTTTAACTTTCTACTGCTGAGATTCATTTGGGCTATTTCCATACAAGATTACTATGAAGAGATAGATACATTCTAATATAAGCCTTTTGGTGATTACAAAAATGTATTTGTTGTGTACCTATTACTGGGAGTATAATTTTGAGGGTAAAAGGTATGTTTTTGTTCAGCTTTGGTAGGTATTAGCATATAGTTATCTAACTGGTTGTACTAACCTAAATTCCCCAGCTGGATATAAGTGCTACATTTTCTTAATACACTCACCAAAAATATACTTGGTATTCACTTTATTTTTAGCTTTTCTGAAGGGTGAGCATGTATCTCATTGATGTTTTAATATGCATTTCTCTAATGACTAGTAAGATTGAGCAGCTTGTCATATACTCAGAGACATTTGTAGATCTTCTTTATTGAAGTGCACATTCACATCTTTCCCCATTTTTCTATTGAGTTGCCTATTTTTATCGCATTTATTTTTTAGGCTCACCTGTTTGTGGGGGAAGCATTGCATATAACTTTTCCCTCTTTGTGGGATGCAAGGCAATTATATTTTTGGTAACAAATTTTCCCAGTGCAAGTGTGGACTGAAAACCTATCTTATAACTTACAGGTTTTTTTTCTCAAGCACATTCCATTTCCTGACTGTCCACTAACTTTCTCTGTGTTATGAAACATGATATTGTGGACTAACTGATCTTTGTTACATTGTGCAAACAATAAATGAGTCTTTGATAAAGCCACACAAAAAAATTATGTGGAATAGTTGGAGCAGGTCAGTATCTAGAACAAATTTAAATATTCTTCAGCTTAGGCATGTGCATCCCTATCTTTGCTGTATCTCACAATCACTGCCCCATCTTCTTTTAAATATGGTTCTTAGGTAACTGGCAGGTAGCCCAGTTACAGATCCAGGATGATAAAGAGGCATAACAAATCTGTGGGGAAAGGAAAGATTATTCAATAAACAGAGTTGGGGCAATTGGTTCGTTTTTGGATAAAAATCCATTCAGATTCTGATCTCAAGTCACTTATGAAAATAAATTCCAAGTGGAACAAAAAGCTAAAAATAAAAATTCCAACCATGACAAACTAGAAGTTAATGTTTATGAATATTTTTCTGATTTCTTAATGTGAAAGGAAATAGGAAAGGGAAAGATAGATTGATATAACATATCACAATTTGAAACTTTGAACTTCTAAAATCAAACTGAATTAAACAGAAAAAAGCAAATGAACACAATCTTTCAAGAACTGTGACACACAAATTTCTTATTCCTATTCTACAAAGATGATGAACAGTTAGGGAAAATGCTAAGGTTCCAGTAGAAAAATGTACAAAAAATACCAAACACATAGTTCAACTGACTGTTACATTAGTTGGTAGCTATTCAAAATATAAAAGTTAAAAATAATGAAAGGAAGAAAAAAGCGCAGGCATACATAGTGAAAAATATTTTAAATGAAAAAGATGAATTTGTGTTAATCCTGAATATTGTGGAGAGTTTAGACTAGTCTTAAGCTCAAAAGACACTTGATATAAAAAAGAAAAATACTCATGGGGACGCAAAAATCCTGTTTCTATTGTTGCAAGAATACAAGCTGAGAAGTAATTCCCCATTTGTTAGTGAGTCACCAGGAAAGAAAGGAATCTTCAGTATGCTTGTGACATCCAAGAAAGGGTGGCTTTTAGACTGTATCAAAAGAAAACAGCAACAATAACCACGTAAAATGGGAATCACACAGTAAAGAGACTGGGAAAGATCTGAGGTGATGGGTGTCATCAATTTAGAATTGGAGCAGTCCTCATTTTTACAGAGAGAAGAAAAACAAACACCCGGTTATTGATTGCGTTCAAACCGATCCAGGCGACGTGGTTAGTGCCAGGCTGACAAAGATGAATGCAACCAACCCCTGCCTTCAAGGAGCTTAGAGAGGTTAGCTGATAATTTGAATAAAATATTGTTGAAGCTGTTACAATGTTGGCATCTTGAATAGGATTTTATTAAATTTGCCTGGAGCACTTCAACCTAGCGCCCTTGAAAACACAAGCTGTTTCTTCTGTGTGTTTCAGTTCATTCTAACAACTGATATTTATAATGACAATCCTGATTCATAAGAAGCAGTGAAGTCAGATTAGTATATTTTGATAAAGATGACAGCAAAGTCCTGGATATATTTTAAAAAGATTTGTAGCAGAACTGATTTTAAACACGTCTGGCTCTTACAGAGTTAATGTGCAACTATCTCTGAGTCAACTGAGAGCTCTTGCATAGCTGGGATTTTACTGCACAGGCTACTTCAGCATATAGGAGTGATTGAAATATTATAATGAACTGCTTATTCCACTACATTTGGGAACACAGGCCAAAAAAAGAAGGGTGGTTGAGAGAAATAAGCACCCATTTATTTTTTGCAATGAACAAATATCTGTATGTCATTCATTGTAGGAAAAGTTCTATGGAAGTGGTAATAAACACTTAAGCTTACAGACACCACAAAAATCAGTTCTTTTTGTGAATGATTACCTTAATTTAGATTGTTTTTTTTTTGCTTGATTCATCTAATTGCCCCTAACCTCTTATGTTTTAATATAGTACAATAGTTTATTATTATGATTACCTGAAAAAAATAAGTAAAACATCTTAAACTTTATTTGTATCCAATTCTATATTCAGCAAAACACCAAAAACATTACTTTTTCTGGAATTAGAAACAGCCTTCACAAAAGAAATTTGACTTTGTATTGGTTGGGAAAAAAAAGTTTTCTGCTTCATGAAACTGATTCTCTTGGAAATTTCATGACAAAAATTCCTCCATTGTTTTTGTAGTAATCATTGCATCGTGAAATTAAAACAGACTCAATACTAAGCATTTTTAAAACGATTATCCAGCAGTGAAATTACTGTATATTTCTTCTGAAAAACAGGTTGTATCACATGTACATTTATGTGAAAAATGACTGACCTTTTTATTCAGTTCAGCAGCAACATTCATTAGAGTTGTTTTTTTTTTTTAATTTCTTCAATTGTTGCACATAAAATGCAAGGCTGTGCTGGCGGTTTGGGATGTGAACACGTGTGCCTGATGCCTTTTGATCAAGAGCAGGGCTGACCCCTTTCCCCACCCAGCTTTCCCCTTTTGTGCTTGGATGTTCTGAACAGTCTTTTGGAACAGAGTCCCAAATTGCAATGATGTCCCAAATCACAGGATTAATGTGTCTACGAACAGACCTCTTATGCCTCCAAAATGAAGTACTCCTTGCTAATTTCTCTTCAAGACACCAGCTTAATTGCATTTTAAACAAA
Source organism: Uropsilus gracilis (assembly GCA_004024945.1). NCBI lineage: Eukaryota > Metazoa > Chordata > Mammalia > Eulipotyphla > Talpidae > Uropsilus > Uropsilus gracilis. The sequence goes on along the minus strand of PVHY01003129.1, from coordinate 48,102 downwards.
TGGGCTGCTTTGCTGGCCAACTTTTAAATGAGATAACAGCAATGTTCACTCTCCAGCAGTGATGAGTGCCTTGCAGTAGATTCAAAACTCTGTTCAATAACAGGTTTAATCTCACACCAGCAGATTTACTGCAGAATAAACTGCCACTGAGCTCATAATTAGTAAAACAACAACAAAAAAATCCAACCTACTAAATATTATTTTCCAAAGCAGCAGGCAATGTTTTAGTGAAAAATTTCAGTCCTGTTCTTTGTGTGTTTTATTGATTTTATGTATGATATTGGGAATTCATGCTATGATTTAAGATAATGTTCTTTATCCATCACGTAAGCAGTTGTGTAGCTATCTAGTAATAAAATGTTGCTCCCATTCACAGACTATGTCACATATATAGCCAGGGAGGCTACAGTACTTCTCTCTTTAATGTTTATTTATTTATATATATATATTTTTTTTTTTCGAAAAGCATGTTCACTGCTGGAAAGCAACAGCCAAAAAGCATTTGTGCTATAGAAACAATCTTCTCATAATTTTCTTTGTTGCAGTCATTAGTGGCCAATTGTGATTCAGTGAAAACCCTGTTCAACAAACAGATGTTACAAAGTATATTCTCTGCTTGCTGCATCTAAACAAATATTAATGAGCTAATTGGAACTATTAAAGAAAAAGAGAGTGCTTAGTATGTATTTATAAACTATACCAGGCTATACCCTTCTAAAATTTCTCATTTATATGGCACAATAGTAAGATATAGTTATAATGACATACCAAGGGACACATTTTTCATAATTGTCCTAAATATCTGTGCAAAAACCTGTATTACACAATTTTTAAAAAGCTCATCTGCAAATGAATGAACAAAAGCTTTTGTGCAAAGGGGAGGGAAGCATCTGTATCTTTAAAAATGAACATTGCTTAATATACCAAATACAGATTTTTAAAAAAATTTTACTGTCTTTACTTTTGTAATGTAAATGAATGAGTGACAACCATAAACAAAGTTATTGTCAAATAATTTTTAAGTATTCAGATAGTGTGATACTTCCAATATTTAAAAAAAAAGAAAGAAAAACAGAAATCAGTTGTTTTTACCACAAACACTGGCTCACCTCTCATCACTCAAATTGTAATAATGGCATGTGAGGCTAGCTTTATTTCTGGCATTAACCTTTTGATAATGAGTGCTACATCAAATGGAATTTGAGGAATCTAATAGTACTGCTGTGCAGTTTATTTTTTTAAGACACCCAAAGCAAATTAAACCTCACTGAAACAGACATCATATTCAGACAATAGCAGTTTTAAGAAATAACTTAAAAATACCTTTATACATAAAGCTTTTAATGCTATAGATTTTACAAGTGAGGATTCAAAGAAAAATTAGTCATTCTTGTTTGCATTTAAGTTGCTCCTTATTAGTACTGATCCTAAAGATTAAAAGTTTTTTTTTTTTTAAGAAGGAATGAAAAGAAAAGGAAGTATTTCCAATTCTATCTCTGACTAATTGTCATGGCATTTCTAAGTCACAGACCCAAAGAATTTTAGAAGTGAAAGGCATCAGGAATGACCCAATTCTCATAACTCACAAAAGAGGAAACTAATGTTCAGAAGAAGGATGTGATATGCCCAAGGGCACATTATTTCATTTTTCTCATCTACTATATAGGAGCCATGTTTGCTCTTTTACCCCATACCTAATAATTACCACAGCCTATATTCTGCTCTGTCATGTTTCAGCCCCTCTCTTAACCACACAGATTGAATGACCTCATCCCAAGCATGGCGCCTCATATATCTAAAGACAAGACCATATTTTTCTCTTCCTGATCACTTCAATTTTAGCTTATGTGTGATCAATAAGTTCTTTTTCAATTTTAACAAAGTTCATGTAATAAAAATGCAACCCTTTATGTGTATATAGTTTGAAGAATTTTGATAACTACTTGTGTAACTACCATCCCAATCAAGACATAGAATATTGCCTTTACTTCAAAACCTTCCTTATATCTTTGCAACAAATCCCTCCATGCATGCACTGTGGGGAACCACTTACCTCTCTCTAGGTAAGCTTTATCCACATTAGGTATGATATAAATCAAAATACAATTTTATTTATTAATCTGATTTGACAACTACTTATCAAGAGCATAGATGCCAAAACTAAGCATTAAAGTGTTATAAAATATCACAATATATAATTATTATAACCACATGAGGGGGTATTGTTAATCTTCATAAAAAGTAAAGTAGAAGCCCAGAGAGGTAGAGGAGCAGTGCATAATCACACAGTTCATCCACAGTGGACCTGGAATTTTAGTCTAGTCAGTTGCAGAGTCAGTGCCTGAACCACTACCTAATGCAGCATGGGTGTTGAAAGCAATGATAACCACTAACCCTGGCTCTCTGTAAGCTGCTCTTCTCCACACTTAAATATGATATCTCTTCAGAACAATCCTTTGATGGAAGTAATGATGTTCTCTTTGCAAACAAGGAAATATAGACAGGAAGTGGAACAGAGGGGATATAAAATCAAGAATTTGATATATGTCTTGTCTGCATCTCCAGAGGGCAGAAGAGTCCTTGGTATTGGTTGGTGATCAATAACATGCTCATTTCCCATGCATTTCCCATTACTCTGCTAGATACATTTACCACATAATTTGTCTCATATAACTATCACAATAACCTGTTAGAAAAGGTTTTCTCACCACTCTACTTGTGAAATAACAAAGAATCAGGGGTAGCAAGCACCTGCCCCCAGTCAGGTACCCACCTAAGGATGTGTATTCCCTCTGCTCAAATTCAGGTAAGCCATTAAGTGTGATGTTGATAAATTTGAGACTCTTCATTCAGCAGGTGATACATTGGAAGGTCATGAGATTATGGAAACAGAGGATGAAAAGAAATAACAAAAAGCTAAACAATGTTACCTCTTGCAGGAGAGTACCTCCTAATGAAGCCACTGTCAATGGTTAAGACCCATCTCGTTTTGGGATACTTTTAGAATGTAAAAACAATGCTGACTTGGAATCGGGGGATACCGTATGTTATCGCTGATTCTTATAATGATGGTGGGTTATTTTTATCTGTGTTTTTCAGATGAGGAAATCAAGGCTAAAAGAGAAAGAGTGACACACTGATGGGCCTGGAGCCTAGATTTGGGTGGCTTTGGTGTCTGTCCCTTCATGAGACCTGTCTCATTTATCATTGTTTTCTGTACTGCCAGATCCCTTTACGTGTTTGGGCACTGCTCCTGCAGATTGTGGAGATATAGGGCTCATAGAGAGCATTCACTCTATAGCAAATTTACCACACTGCTAATCCAAATTAATGTCTGTTTGAATATTTGAGTTGCTTTTTAATTAGTACTATACCATGCAACCCACAATTAGTTTGCTTATAGTTGCAGAAGATCTCATGTATTTTGTTTTGTGGTTAGCTCAGGCCTATCTTCCCTTTACGATTAAATGGTTAAATGCAAGTATTATTCCAGTAGGTCACACTGTCTTTTATGATGAACTATCAGCCCAATATGTCAGTAAGGGAAATATTGTATCTTTACATGTTCCTTTCAGTATGTTTTATTTATACAGTGGAGTTTTATAAAGTTTAAGTGAAAAATATTTGGTCAAATAATTGTTTCAAAAGGAATAGGCTCACATGTTTCAATGCTTTAAAAAAAAAAGCTAATTTTAAAGCAGTGTAATTGTAGAGCTTTCCAAGGATAATCCATCAGAGAAATGCATTCTGCTATACCCACTCACAATTCCCATTTTGATCTTTCATCTATGAATTCATGCCTACTTGCTACCTTGACATGTAACAGGAAATGTTCTGTTTGATTCATCAGCTGCACAGCAACATCTTTCACTCTATTTGTAAAAATCCTCTACAAGTTAAATGTCTAAATTTCTAATGTGAATTTTTGCCTATCAAATTGGAAGTATTTTATGATAAAATATATGATTTCATGAAAATTAAGCCCTGAAATAACAACTGACCATTTATCTATAAGCTTTGATTTGATTACTTTCTATAGGCAAAAAAAAAAAAAAAAAAACCTTTCAAGATTTATATGCACTTTGCCAATAAAGAATAGCATTCTATATTTTTGTTCTCAAAAAGTTATAAGCTTTGAAATTTGAGGTGGTGGTGGCACCATTCTTTAATTCTTTTCCAACACTACTTTCTCTTTCTGCTTCTGTCATACCTTCTCTCCTTCCCTCTTTCTCACCAAACACAGCTTAAATACCCAAGATGATACAGGAAGTATTCTAGAAATACAACAAATGTAGATATTTCAGGTTTTTTTAATCCTGTAGGGATGTAAATTTCCTGTATATGTGTATGCAACTCCTGAATTTTGTCAACACATTTGAACCATCCTTGCTTTAGTCCATCTACATACCAGCTGAGACAGTGAGAACAAGCTGTATCAGTTATCAGGACTGGTTTTAGGGAGCTAGCTTGTGCACTTGAAAAGACCCAACACTTTATTTAAAGCTCTCTGTCATCATATTGGAATTTTTATTAGTACTGTAACAGAGTCCCTTATTTTCACAGTGCACTAGCCCCACCCTTAATGTAGCTGGAATATGAGTTATTGTCAGATAACATATAGGATGATTTCATGCTTTGTTGCACACCAGAGAGATAGCTAGCTAAGAAAAACTAAGAAAGAAATAGTTAGGGAAGTTAGACACTTGTAATATTTTGGTTTCATTGTTAAGCTTGAAGTATAAATTTGTGAAATGTTAGGGGCATTCTTATTCAATTGCCACTTACTACAAAATATAAGCCTTTATATGTTCTTACTAAAAATTTCATGTCCTAAAAAGGGCAAATTGTCACACATTTGAAGTTTGTCATTTTAAGTATTAATCTATTAACTCTTTTGTTTTGAACATTAGTATGAGATTGCTTTTAAATACTAGTTTGAGATATTTATAGCCATCACATGGAAGAATCAGTTTAAAAAGGAGGCAAATGCATTTAATTATACTTGGACAAATTATCTCACAATTGTGTTTGATCTCATGGTAAAAAAATTGTTCTAAGAATCTTTTCTAAAAAGAAATGATAAAATTTTACCTTGTCAAGGAAATGCAAATATACATTAAGGATAATTGGGATAAAAATGGTATGTGAATAGGTGCTTGCAACTAGAGATAACATTCCTAGTGACAGCATCATATATGGCATCAAAATGAATTCAAACAATTTTGACAAAGGTAGTTCCAGACAATTTGAGAAAAATAGCTCACAGGGTAATCATGATGGGGAAGTCACTTATGTTAAAATTTTGTGAACCATTTAATAAAGTTCAATTCCTTAAAATTTAATGTGGCTAATTTTATAAATTCCTGTTACTTATAGAATATATTAAATGTAAACATGTGTAATTAAGTGGAGAAATAGTATAAATAGTTGTCTGACTAATCCATACATACCTCAAAGTTTATATACTTAAATTGTTCCCTTCATCCCAACAAAACCTTTCAGTTGGGAAAAAGAAGCATTGCTGTGTATTCAGTTCTATCTAAGCTTTGCATGTGATGGCAATCATCAACCTTTCAACCTCACATATTAAAATAAGCTGATTTTTCTGCTATTTGTGTTATTTGCTCTTTATGCAATGTGGATGGTTGATTAGCATAACTAATTTAATGTTGAATATATACAGTATATTCAGGGATTCTTAGTTGAAAGGCTCTTTATAGCTACAAAGTGTCAAACTGAATTATTTCCATCTCTCTAGTCCAAATTCTAGGTTGTAAATCTCTCTGGGACAGTTCTGTTGAGATTTATTACAGGTATACATCTGTATTCCCCCCAAAGTCCTTCATTCTTCCTAAATGAAGAGTGAATCTGATTGCTTGCCTGCCTCCCCCAAACCCAAGGCTGGAGGCAGATGTGCAGGAGAGGATGAGGTTACAGTTAGAACCAAGAATTCCCCAACTTTAAATCTAACTTAAAGCAAAGAAAACAAAAATGACATAAACCTCATATTCTGCATAGACATTCTTCCTTCTGTTCCTGCTTTAATAAAAAAAAAACTTTTTCCTGCATGTTTCTATTGTTGTCTCATACCTTTCCCTTGCTACACTCTTATCAAATATTTGCACTCCAGTTAGATTTCCTTCTTACAATTAGTCCATTCATATATATATATATATATGTATATATATATATATATATACAGAGAGAGAGAGAGAAAGAAAGAAAGAGAGAGACTAGGTCTCGCTATTTTTGCCTGTGGAACTGCAAGCTTGCGTTACCTGGGATACCGCAGACTCAAGCAAGCCCCAGATCCCCAGCCTCAGCTTCCCAGGTAGCTGGGATTACAGGCATGTGCCACCACGCCTACTTATTTTTGGGGACTAGGTCTCGCTACATGCCCCCAGCAGGACTTGAACTACAATCCCTGGCCCCAGCCATGGCTTGCAGGCATGCACCACCATGCACGGCCCTACCACTCATATTTTTTACCCTTCATTTCAACCCATCTTCAAGCCTACTATTTGGGTGTTCTTTCAAGAACCCAATCATTATCCTCTAAACTCTTAGTTGAACAGTTTCTGTGATTTCTGACTGTATGTGAATAAAATAAAATTTTCCTATTTTGGAATATCACATCCACTAAATATCACATCCACTAAAATCTGATCACAATTTACTTCCCAACTTTGTTTCTTCCTGGTAACAACTTCAACTCAAACCCCAAATACTGAAGTGCCTCTTTAATATCATTGTTAATCACACAAACTTGTTGAATTGTACGTATCCTTGTGGGATATTTTTAGTCTCGTCTAGAACAAGATAGAATAAAAAAGCAAAAATACCCTAACTTTGAAAAATCATATTCCCAGCTCTTGCTTTTGTTCATGTTGTTCCCTCTGGATCATTCTCTCCTCTAGTATTTGTTATTGAAACTATATCCATGCTTTGTGTAGGCCCAGCCCATATGTCATTTCCTCTAAGATGAATTTCCTAATCCATCAAGTCAGCCTCTTTCCCTTCCTCCTCCTCTTGAACCCTGTAGACCCTACTAAATTATATATTAGCTACGCATAAGCTTTCAAACTTTTGGTCTTGAAGAAAATCTAGCACAGTTTCTTGCACAAAGGAATCACTCAATAAACACATGGTAGATAAACTAAAGAAATGAATAAACTTTTAAAAAATTAGGAATTTCATGATGTCAACTACTTTATGCATTTACATCATGGAAAGAATATTATTTCATGATCTATTCATTCTCTCTTCATATTTGTAAGATGATGAAATCAAATAAAGCTTGGGAGCATTTATTTCATAATCAGAAAAAAAATAACAGCTGGGTGGTTTCTTATTACATATTGGGAACTGGTCTAGTATATTATATGTATTACTTAATTTAATCTTTAGCACTATCTGTGAGGCAGATGCCACTATTATGTTCCTTTAACAAAAGAGGTTAGATAAGTTTCCAATATAAGATAAGTTCATATAGCTGTAAGACAATGAGGTGTGATTTGAACACACTCATTCTGGCTTCAAATTCTGTGTGATTGCACAGTCAAGTGATTTTGAATAAAATAAACACTATACTTATTTCAGTCTAAAAAATGTTTGAATATCTGTTTAAAAAGACATCTACTTCAGTCCTTAAATATGTTGAAAGTATAAAGCAATATCCTTGAGCTCAATTAAAATCTTTTGCCAATTTGAGCAATTTCAGTTAAAATCAAAAACTGATGCCAACCAAATGTTTTCCAGGGACATAACCTGTTTAATTTTACAAACCCTGCACCTAGTATGGCTTTATGCTTTGTTTCATGAACCTTGAAATTGTTAATAATTTTTGGTCAAGAACTTCAGGTTTATATATTTTACTGGTTCTCACAATTGATGTCATTGGCCCTGATTTAATGTTTGGAGGGGCAAGCATAAGTATTTTCTCAGTATTGTAAGCCAAACATTGAATTCTTATCCCTTTCACTTTCACTTTCCTCTCCTTCAAAGCTTAAAATAACTAAAGATCATTTTTATAAGAAAGCAATAGAATTTCCTGAATAAAAGGTTACTATTAATATGTCTATCCAGTAAAATGATGAAATATTTGCCTCACTTTCCTCTTTATGGTTTAATTAAGAATTATTGCTGGCTTCCCTTGAACAAAGATGTATGAATAGGTATGTCTCCTTCCTCTAACTTGTGATTTCTGGAGCAGCTTTTTATTCCTGCTGGTTTCATACTCTTATCCCCTCCCCCTTGGCTAGTTCTGGTTGTTGCTCTAGCTCTTGGCAATCTCTGAGCTATATGTAGGACTCAAGTCTACTCTTTCATTTGGAACTGAGGTCTGTTACATCTTTACTGTAGTGGAGAAAGAGGAACACTGAGATGATATGAGAACTGGCCATGTAATTTGGTTTTCTTAGGTGATAGAATACATAAAATGTACTGAAGGATGACCCAAGGGTGGATATATAAGCTAGGTTCAAATGAAGGAAAACCAGATTGAATCACTTTTCACAGAATATATCTTCCTATAAAAAAATATCAATGAGCCACACTATGTGCTAGGGAGGTAAAGATGAGCTTTAGATAGTTCCTCTCCCCTGGCAGTCCTTATGTGAGCAAGGGTACCGTCATATACCTATTGATCACACACTGACATGTGTATGATGCCAACATGAGTAAACTTTATTATGGATCCATGGGGAAACAAAATGTGTAGATAAATGGGAGCAAAAATATATTTTTGACTTTATCTGAGGGGAGGGGAGGGCAGTGTTTATAGCAAATTCAGATGAAAAGTCATGAAAATAGAGCATCTGTTTGGAGAAGGGAATGATATGCTATCACTGGGACTGAGTTCATATGGTTGAGGGTATAAGTAGGGGCAGATGTGCCTGACTAGAGGGGAGATGCTATTCTATTAAAAGAAATAAATCAATAAGAGGTTTCAATGAGCACAGAGACTGTAGAAATATTTGACACATCATATGTGTCATAGGTAGAATAACTTTTACCTTCCCCTCAAAGAAGCCCACTTAATGTCATAAACCTTGTTGTAGGTGGAATTAGCCTCACTAATTATCTGAACTTGAGATGTATCATGGTTCTGTATTATGTGGGCGAGTAAAATATAATCACAATCATTCTTTTAAATGGAAGACAGAGGCAGGAGAAAAAGAATCAGAGAAAAGGAAACATGTAATGCATTTGACCAGATGTTGCTGGCATTGAAGGTGGAAGAATGAACAAGGACACCAAGCACTCAGAAAACAGAAGACATGTGGATAGATTCTTAAAATTCCAGTAAAGGATGTAGCCCTTCCAAGCTCTTGATTTTCTTTAGATCATGGAGACTGGTATCACACTTCTGACCCAAAGAACTCTGAAACAATCAATATATGTTGTTTTAGGATAAACTGTATGGATTGTAACAGATAATAAAATCATGCTGAGTCATTTCAGATACAGGAAAGAATTGCAATATGTTAAGTTCATTATAACAAAAGCATTGAAAATTCATTTGAAATATGATTTAACAATCAATAAATATTATCTACTATCTAATTTTTGCCCTCTGCTAATTCTCATAATTTTCATAGGTCTTGGCACACATTTCTCAGAATTCACACCTCTGCCTTTGCCTCCTACTGATCCCAGATATTTTGATTTGTAATTGCAATCTCCTGCTTCTGACTATATTCAGGGCAGTGCCATGAATATTAACACCTACTACAGTTTAGAATGTACTAATAAAAATGAAAGGCAGCTATTGAGGTTTTTAGGCACATCACCTGTTATTACTTTTTTAGACTAGTAATTCTACTTAAAAGGTCAGAAAGGCCCATCATCTAAGATACTTGACACATTGCCAAGTCCATAACTGCAGATTTTGTTTATGTCATTACTTTGACACAGAGTAACACAGATGTATAAAAGCTCATTTACTTTAAGGTGACAATTCTGTTTAGATTAATTGACTAGGGAGATTAATATTTACTTCTCTATCACTGTTGAAATGTTAACTATATTGTATAAAATCCATTAAGAACTAAAGCATACTTTGCAAATTGCGATATGTTGATTTACTTCTAAAGTGTAGCTCATATGGCCACAAAATGGCAGAAAATCTTTGTATGTTTTAAAGGGCAAATGATTTTGTTTGAGCATCAGCAACATAATTAGTGCTTTCAAATGTGGAGCCATTTATCCTTCTAGTAGAATGACCAGAGTTCTTCCACTCAGGAAAGCTGACTTCTTTCAGGGAATTCACTGGTACCCTCTCCTTTAAAGGTGTTCCATCCTGAGAAGACCATCAGTAATTGTTTACCTACCAGCACAGTTAGGAGATAAATGTCTTCCCATGAACTGATAACATCAGTTTATCGTGAACTAGGTGGGGAAAGTCTTAAGAAGTAAGTAAAATATAATCACAAAAGTCTTATGTGGTCTGGGAGCTGTCTTCTAGTTAGAAAAAAAATCATCAGGCAGAATGAAGGTGGTTATTTCTGCCAGTCTTTCTCTAACACTTTTATGGTCAGCATCAAATAAGATAGAGACTTTTATCATGCATTGCTTTAATTGAAAGTGTGTTTTGCTACTAACTCCTCCTGCTTGTTGAGAGATCACTTTCTCACATGTGTACTTTAGGATTGTGACTGGATCTTTCTGTAGCCTGGTGGGAACTTGGTATCAGTTGGTCAGAATGCTTTTGTAAACCAGAGTTCTTCTAAAGTGTTATATTGTGAAAGTTTGAAGGTTTTATATAGAGTTTATTCAAGAGCAATTTTCCACAGTTTTTCTGACATGAAACAATAGAAGTAGTTTTGTTTGTTTAACTTTTCTTCAGGTGCTTTCTTGAAGGGTTGGAGGATTCTCCATTCTTCTGAGAATAACCTAGGGAATCTTTATTTCTCTCTATAAAAATGATAGCATTGGCATGGTTATTCAAAACTTCAAAAATTAAAATTAAAACTTAAGTACAAAAGCACTTCAGTTCTTTGTCCCACGAGAAGCCTGGTACTCATTGCTGTTTGCTTGGTGGTCATAAACTATGAAAGACAAGCTCAAGGGAGAGATCTCCAAGGTGCCTGTCACTCTCCCACTGATTTTGGAAAATCAAAAGCTCTTCTTTGATCAGTTTAAACAATATTACTTAGTCATCTTCAGTGGATTTCACTCTAATGTTGCCCTTTTTGCTTTTAGGAGATACAAGTAGAGAAGCTGGCTATATAAATTTAATTTCTGCTCTTCTAAACAACAATTTGATGATATTGTGCGCTTATTGTATAATGCCCTCTATAAATTGCCCAGTATGAGAAATCTCTCTCAGGACTCTGAAAGAAAAGTTTCATAAACTTGCTTCTTTCTTTCCAATAATGATAATGATATATGCTCTATACTTTCTTCTGCATGCCTTGTCACACTGCTGTCATTTATCACTTGAAATGCCAGGATGCTGACATCAGAAGAGCTCATTCACCCACTTCAGTATATTGACTGGTAGTTGCATTTATCTTTTAATTTTTCCAATTTTCCTCTATGGTTAGCATAAGGAAAAGTATATGTAACCAAATACAATAAACCTAATGTTTCCTTTTAAAGTTTTTGGAAAGTTGAGAGAAGATATATGCTTAAGGGTATGTACTATGGAAAAGCAAAAAATTTTGGAATGATATTCTCAGAGGCAGATAAAGAAGAATATAAAAGCAATATCAGAGTAGCCTATTTTAAAAATCCTATTATTTTCTGGTATAGTGGAAGAAGTTAAAATAACAAAGTAGTTAAATGTAATCATTACCTTTTCTCATGATATTTATCAAGGCTCTACTATGTGTATGACACAATTCCTGCCCTGAAAGAGTTTTCTTTCATGAGCATGAATAGGCAATTTCACTATATTATTGCCTAGACTATTTTAGAGGAAATACAGACAGTTGTAGGTCCACATTGGCAAGCATTTCTGAATTGAACTTGGGGCAGGCTTGAAGAAGGAAGTACTTTTAAAGATCAGAGAAAGACAACAAAAGAAAGTATCCAGAGGCAAATGGAAGGAAAGAAGCCTCCAGGGAACAAAGATTGGCAAAGAATCTGAGTTATGAGAGAACACGGAGACTACAGGGAATTAAAACATGTTAACCAATGCGTTAACCAGCACCAGCCTCTCAGAGGTGTTGAGGTTAATCGAATCTCTGGGAACTATAACTACACATTACTATTATCATTAATTGCTGCATTAATGTATTATTCAGAGAGTAAAAATACACTCATTCAATCTGTGATGATTACAAAACTTTGTTTAGAATATGTTCCCAATTATGTGCATTTGCATGTATATATGTATTTGTATGTATATATCTGGAAGTGTGACCTGAAGATAATGACTTAAAGAGGACAGAATCCTATTTCTCTTTCCTGTAACATCCTGGATACAATCACTTCGGAACTGCTGCAGTTGTCCGATTGTCAGACATAGCTTTCTGTCCTGTGAATTCTATTCTCAGTGTTGGGTCTTGGTAGGTAAGCTGGCTCAGCTCGTGGAAGAGAAGCATAACCTCCAACTTCGTTTTATGAACTAGTCATAGCAGAGCTCCTCTTATTAACCTGCTGGAATACAGTTACATAGCAACGCCTAGCTGAGACTGAGAAGTTAAGTCTTTTCCCAAGGTGGCAATAGCCCTGATGAAAATTGTTAACATTTTAAAAGGGCACAATAGATTTTAATAGATCGGAAATTTTGATGCTATATTCACAAAGTCACATCTATATCTATATCTAAAAAGTAATGCTTGTAGTTGTGTAGGTCTAGCTGTATAAAAGAATAAAACCAAGACTTTTAAAAAAGCTATCTCAAAGCTAGTGAGTTGGTGAATGACCACATTATACACAGATTCCTTTATTATGACAGGTATGTTGCTTCTTATTCATGGGCCTGATTGTTGAACCCATAAAATCAGCTTAATAAAAATTGTATAATAAAACAAGTCAGAATTTCTATCAACTGCTTGAAAAGTGGAGCACAGATACCTAGTTACCACAATCTGAAGATCTAATTTACCTGGAACTTAGATGATTAATGTTAAGAAGTTTGGGTGGTTATTAACCATCCATATAATTACCTTATTTCCCAAAGGCACTTTGCCACGGTACATTCATAACCTTTATGTTATATCCATGGAAATGAATAGCTCATGTTATATTTAGATAGAATGGCATTTCTCAAAGTTATTGTGGCAGTCAACCTGGGAACTAAGTAATTTTGGAATGACTTTGCTTGTCTAACTTCCATAAAACAGGGTCTGAACTTAAACGATCTTGGTAGTTGCACTTAAATTTATTTTTAAAGTGAGATTTTTTTCAACAAAATAAAATCTATGTGAGATTAGGTGAACCAGAAAACCAGTGATTACATGGGGTAGTATTGTCAGCTAACCAAGTCAAATTTTAAAAGGGAGTCACTTTTATATTTTTTACAGTCAAATGTTCTATCCCTGGATTATATCCCTCCTCACTTTTACATTTTTGAAAGAGATCTTATTAATGACAATATGTTACTGGTATTTCTGTTAAAACAAGTTTCTAGTTCCCCTCCAAATTTTTACCTTTCTTAGTGACTTCATTTTTTCTTGAAAGTGTGGAGTTCCCTCTTTGTAGCAAAAGCCTATAGTGGGCCAGGGTGGATAGTTTACAAAGAGGACCTTTCAGTCCCAAGACCCTGTTTTCCCCCACCCACACCTGTAGAAGCATTCTGAATGGACTGGCCTATGTAGATATGGGATCATCAGATTAGACATCTTTTATCTTTTTAAACATTCCGTAATAGCAAATATCACAGACAAAATAAAATTATTTCACAATCTAATAAAAACAACTTTAAATCATATTCTATATTCTATTTGTTTCAAACTCTTAAAAATGCATTATATCTCTGGAGTTTGGGACTTAAGGGAGAATTATAAAAGCATATGAGCATTATATGTTGAATCACCTGTTAATAAGTTGCTGTTGTCAGCTGCACATATTTAACTTTGCTGGGACTTTGATGCTTATATAGTTAAGCTGGAATTTTTAATATTTTCTTATGCCCTTAGGTCAAATATTTGGATACGATGGTTTGCAATGATGTCTTTATTGTTGAGAGATGGATCTGTGTAATTCTTTAAACTAACACTACTGTGGTTTGGTAATCTTACATTCTTTGAGCAATTATATTGATTCTCTAGTTTGCTTTGATAAGTATGAAACATATGATGTAGCAAGTACAAAATGAGGTTGACAGTTGTGCTGAGCATTTGGGGTATGTAGATAGGTAAACCATGAAATTCAAAGACAACATAGTCACTTTTGGAACTCAGTTATCTATGTTGGTTTTCCCCATCAGTTAAATGTACCATAAAATTGCCAGTTTTCCACATTACTTCAGGCTCTATAAATTTGAATAAAGGGGAAATTTTAAACAGAAAGTGGTAAAGATAATATTTTAAAGGTCACAAGAGACATTGTATGAATATGTTAAAATTATTATCTTCTGGATTTTTCTCAAATTGGTAGTAACTAGATATCATGAATTGGTGGTAAACTAATATTTGTAGTACAAAGTGGAAAAACTGGGTTCTTGTAATCAGTTCTTACGAGTTAAATAATGAGTACAATGATACAAAGATAGCTTATCTGCCTGAAAACACAATGTTTTATTTTGTGATCTTTTGGAACTTTAAGACAAAGGTCAGCAAAGAATGGCCCATGTGACAAATCCAGCCTGTCACCTGCCTTTGGTAAGTTTTTTTCAGGACATAGCTCTGCCTACTTTTTATTTTATCTATAACTGATTTCATGCTTAGTGATGGGGTTGAGTAGCTACAACAAAAACTATGTGCAAAAAAAATCAGAATTATTTTCTATGCAGTCATTATGAGAAAAAAATTTCACTGACTTCTGATATATTAGCTGTATTTTTTTTTCATTTTGAACATTCTACAATGAATGAGTAGCAGTTTCTAATACACAATCATATGTTTCATATGTTTTGTTTGAGTTCACCATCTGAATAGTCACAGTCACAGAACAACATTGGAAAATGTTTCTATAGAGAAAATTTGAAGTTTAGTTGGTCATATTAGACCTGTTAAAGAAATAGAAAGCAGATTTCTCTTGGGCAATCAATTTACCATCTTTTGTGTGCATGAAATTCATGTTGTAATTTTAGGGAGGAAAATGTGGTCTCAAGCATGGGAAAATATTTTAAAATATTTTATATTCTGTAACATGATCTACCTTCTTGCTGTTTGTTTCAACTCAATATTAAAATATAAGTCCCAAATGTGAAGGACTCTCCTAGGCTGTGAAATCGATAAGATCCAGATCAGGAAATTCTTCTCAAACCTTTTCCCTCCCAATTCTGACCCCACTTTCAGTCTGCCAATTTGAAAGAAAGAAATATTCCTTTAAATATGGGTCTTATATTTACATAAACTTTAAAAAAATAATCCAAAGATAATTTATCACTAAAACTGCTCATTACACATTCATTTTACAAAGTTATATTAAATTTAGAAGTAGCATGTAACAAATAAAATATATCAAAATGATTCACAGATTTTTCTAGTTCAAAAACAACAGTCATTTTCTCAAAGTGAATATACCATAGTAATAGTGTGACATATAAAATTACTTTAAAAGGAAAGAAAATTATTTGTTATGGTCCACTACTACATTCTTTCTTTGGTTCTAAATAATCTATGATTTATTTCTCCATTTAGTACAGAGTCACTACATGCCCCATTATTTCTACTTCTTCTTTCCCATTCCCAGGGGCAATTGCTCATCACTCTACAGCTGTGTAATAGTTCCCTGAATGTCTCTTTTCCTTTCTTGGCTACTGTTTAGATTCTAAGTGATTCCTGAAAAGTGATTTTGTTATGTGCTTATGCCGCCACCATGGTCTCTCATCATACTTTGTATTAAACTAAATATAGACTAGTTTTGGATAAAGACCAACATCAACCTTTATTAAGATAAATTAAAAATTTATGGAGACATAGAGGAAGATTACACAAGGAATTCATGCTGTTATGTATTTCCCTCAATCCAAACAGCTAGAAATGAGACACAGAAAATAAAGTTGAAATCATGAGTCTCCTTATTTTTAAGACCAAAAGTATACAGTGACATTAAGACTTTTGCATGTATTGAATGCAGAGAACCAGAGTTGCAGAGACCTAATTGGGCACTGAAATTTTGTAAATTGAATATAAGGATTAAATGTGACCTAACACTAGAGCCAAATAGAACTCTAGGGGACCTAGAGAGCATTACAACAAAGGAAATCTTGAGAACCATTAGAGAATGGATCCAATCACTTGCTGGACCAATGACAGCCTTATGTAGTATTTTCAATTTTAGATTGTATAGGATTATATAGTATGTCCAACATTTAAGTTCTAATTAAAAGACAAGAAATGCAATGTCTAGTTTCAAAAAAAAATAGAAAAATATAAAAAGGAGAGGGGTAAAGTTAGCTTTAAAATCCCCAAGAGTTAACAGGGAATGATAAGATTGAAAGTGTAAGAGGAAAAGTAAGAGGAGGTAAACGTAGAGAAGGAAATCAAAAGCATAATAAATACTACAAATAAATAATTATAAAAATCCCAATACAGTTCTCTGTTATAACAGAGTGTATATATATATCTATATATAGATATCTATCTATATCTATATATAGATATATATATAGATATATATAGATATAGATAGATATCTATATATATACTCCCCACTCCCTGACAGAGTGAAAATAAAAGATGAAAATTAAAATATCTGGCAAACACTAAGAAAAATAAAATAAAATAAAAAATAAAATACCATGGTGATGTTACTATCAGGTAAACTACTGTTTAAAGAAAGAAAATATTGCATAAGAATTAAATGAATCACTTAAAAGGAATATGTAATATGTCCTAATACCATCAGATAGATTTTACAAGGCCAATATTGCATTAATACCATAAACAAACAAAGGCAACACACAAGAAAAAAGCTGAAAATGGATATAAAAATCCTCAATAAAATCTTAGTAAAGTGAGTACAACAATGCATCAAAAGGATTATACACCAAGGTCAAGTGGGATATTTTCCAGGAACACAAGGATGGTTCAATATCTGAAAAATCAATTAACATAATTCACCATGTCAACAACAAAAAAAAGTAAAAACTATGATCATATCAATAGATGATGAGAAAGAATTTGATAAAGTTCAGTATCCATTTATGAGGAATGCTTGGGATAAAAATAACATATTTTTTATGAGGAAAAACTTGGGATAAAAATAACATAGCTCTACACAATAAAAGATATATATGATATATGACAAATTCACAGCTAACATGATTCACAATGGTAAAAATTGGCAGTCTTACCATTAAGAGGTAGGACAAAATAAGTGGTCCACTTGCACCAGTGCTGCTTTTAATACAAACTGGAAGTCCTAGGTACAGCAATTAGACAAGAGAAAGACATAAAGTAAATCAAAGTTGGGAAAAAGAGGTAAAGCTATCATGATTTGAAGATGATAGATTATTAAGAGAAAATCCTAAAAATTCATGAGAAAACTAAAACTATCAGTTCAGTAAAGTAACAGGTTATAAAATCAAGTCCCAAAAATCAGTAGTCTTCTTGTATGCAAATCTTACAAAAAGGAAGAAATTAAGAATAACATCTCATTTTTAATTGTATCCAAGAATTAAATACCTGGGAATAAACCTAACAAAACTGGTGAATGAGCTATACAATGAAAAGTATACAACATTCCTAAGAGAATAGAAGGCACTAAGAAATAGAAAGACATTCCCTGCTCATTGATCTAAAGTATCAAGATTATCAAAGGGTCATTCTACCCAAAGCAATTTTAAGATTTAAGCTCTAATGCCATTTCAACCAAAAATCTCAATGATATTATTCAAAGAAAGGGAACAATATTGCTGAAATTCATATGGAATCACACACGCGCGCACACACACACCAAAAGAAATAACTAAAGTAATCCTGACCTGGAAATTTTACAATCCCAGAGTTCAGGCTATACTATAAAATCATAATAACAAAAAGAGCATGATACTGAAACAAAAATAGACATGCAGGCCAATGGAATCAAATAGAGCAACCAGAAATTAAACCACAACTATATGGTCAAAATATATTTGCAAATGATCAATAGGTACATGAATGGGTACTCAGCATTATTAATCATCTGGAACTGCAAATCACATCTCAGTAAATAATATGTCAGTACATTGGGGGAAATAAAATAAAAGGAATACGAAGAAAAATGGTTATTTTAAAAGACCTGCAAAACAGATAAACCTTTAGAAAAGTTGATTCCATCTGCTCAAAGGAACTAAAAGAAATAGCCAGATGTGAATTGATAGAGCATCTACCCTAAATCCATCTCTCTTTAAAGATCTACATCTATATAATTCAAAGCTATATTAACCACATTCCTAGTATTTATATATTTTATAGAAAGACTTTTCATTCTCAGCACCATTGAAATTTTAAGAGGGACAATTATTAATGGGGGATGAGTTGAGCATTGTCTGATGTCCTGAGTGTCTGTTGTCTCTAGTCACTATGCTGCCAGTGACATTCATTCTTTCTCTCAGAGGAAGCAAACATCTCTCCAACATTACCACGTGTGTCCTGGGAGGCACAATAATCCTCATTGGGAGCTATTTAATTTGTATTATTATATAAAATTACAAATGTGGAACTTGTATCTTTACCTTTCACTGTTCCAAAGAAAAGAGTTCAGATATAAGAAACCAGAGTCCAATTACAATTTTTAATATATGACTTACCCTACTGTGACAAGGATTTCCCTGTATAATGGAGACAGTAATTCCTACCTTATCTTCTGTGGTCTGTTTAGCGACTGAAAGGAGACAGTAGATAGGAGATCTTTGAAAAATTCACATGGTAACAGCACAAAGATAAAACAGTAGAAGAAATGATAATAAACTAAATGAATGCTGTAATTTCTGCACTAACACAGAGATGGAGTTTACATATACATTGGAATGGATTATTAAAAAAAAAAAAACTAATGCCAGGATACTTGATATGAAATCATAACTTGGCTGTTCGACAATAGATTTAACTGAGGGCAAATAGCACTTATTTTATTGCTTTAAAGTTATAGTTCTTAATTGCTAACATGGGGATAGTAATTCAAACCTAGCAGAATTGTTGTGCAAGATAAATCTATTGCCATATGTGAACAAGAGCACTGGCCCATAACAGATATGAGAAGAAATATATGCAGACTCAAAATCAAGTCCTCTTTCTTATAATATTCTGGGGTTATATCCTCTTGAAGTTTGACTTTTTCTTCAATCATTTCATTATATATCCTGTTTTGTTATTCTAACTTCCTTAATCCCTAGCAATCTAACACACTATTCATTTTCCCCTATGTGGTTCTAAGATTCTATTCTCTGTTCATGATAACTTCTACTCCCTTGTCATCTACAAGGATATATTGCTCCTGTTTCAACATTTTGAAGATTTTTACCAATGTCATCGTACTTAGAAATATCAGCTCAACTGATAAAAAGTTAACTGAATTGCTTTTCTGTAAACAGCTGTAAATATGCATTAAAATATTAAGGATTCAACCCCAAATATCTCTCATTGAAGAATAATATTCTGCAGTGGCTAGTAGCAGTCAAACCTGTTTTTATGTTTATACTATAAACCTTTTGTAAAAGTCATTGTCTCAGCTGTGAAATTTCTCTTTGTGTTTAAACTTGGCAGAAAGGTTGACACTCTAGAGTGATATTTTCCTCTTCTCAAGTTTAGAGGGAAAGTCATTAGTTTATTTTTAAGATCTTAGCAGGAAGACAAAGGGAAGGAATACCAACTGATATGTTTCAGATGTTTTTTATTGCTAAAAAGTTCAAATAATCAGTTGACTTTATTTTAAGCAATGTGGTAACATGAAAACTTACTTTTATTTTATGAGGATTCTCTCCCATGTAGGATACTACCAACCAGTCTAGTCAATTGTAATTTTCTCTTTTACCATTTTAAGGAGATTCTGGCCCATGCGCAGTTGCTCATTTTCTTTAGAAATTTCATAAGGATTTTTAGTACTGAAAGTTATTGAGCATGCAAGCTTCTGCGGATGAAAAGCTCCCTAAGCATGCATTGACAAGGAGGACCAGGGTTGTTACAGTTTGTTGTGTCAATGATTTGCAAATAATGGGTCTCTGGGAGATTTTTAAATTGCAGCTTTCACTCCAGGCCATGGTGCTTTTTAGGATGAGCTGAGTTGCTATGAGGCTTGGCACTCTTCAATGCACCTTAGGCAGGGGCTCTAATACTTCCATTGAGATCTTAACAGCTGGCCATTACAATCAATCTCAATGACATATTTTTCTTGAATTTTTTCTTTTAATAAAAAAACAAAAAGGCACACTCAAAAGATAATATCAAAGTTGTAACTTAAGCCAACTACAGTGAATAGTTTTTTCTGAATGCCTTGAACACCATGAATCCAGTCTTTACCAAATCATGATTAAGCTACCCATTCCAAATGGAGTACCTAGTTCCAAAGAGGATACATTTTAGTCAGTTAAAAAAGCATAAAAAGCATGATTTGTACATGTAACTAGAAAATATGGGGCACTCAAAGTAAGCATCATGAATCATAATACATGAAGACTCTATTAATATTTTTGGAAACTGTATTTCTGTAAAACACCATATTTCTGTAAAACATTTGGTAAACTCAAAGTTCAAATTTCTCAAAATCACAGTCTGCTTGTTTCAATGGGTCACACTGTCTAATTTGGGACCCCCTGATAACAATCAAGTATTCTGGATCTGGGAAAATCAAGACTATTTCAAATCATTTGAATCCCTTAGGATTTGACAGTTTGTAGAAGTTCCTCTCCAAGAGTAAAAGAAGAATTACCTGGTGAATGTAACAACAACTGAGTCATGTAAAATAAAACTTTAAAAACACAATTTTCATAATAGGGTCTCCAACGAGGTATGATTTAGCTTAAAGAGTATGAAAGAACTTATGGTTATCAGAAATGTTAATTTTGAACATAAAAATATAATATGTTTATGATTTTCAAAGTTCTTACTTGGGTTGTCTTACTTTTACTTGAAGATTGCAAGCTCAGTTACTGAAAAGAGATACCATCTTTGACATAATGTATCAGTCACTCAGCCTCTTTCATAAAGCCTGGCACAGTAGACAACAGATATTTTTTGGGATTTGGGGTTATTGTTGAATGACTGTTGTGTCTGTGCCAACACTTCTGTCAACATCTCCAAACAGCTCTGGTCAAAACTGAAGCGGGAGTTTGAGAATTATTCCAAGCATTAGAAATATTTACTGTTACCCACAAACTGATGCAAAATTACCAATAGATTGTTGAGAATATATAAGCAATGGAATTTAGAGTAAAATTTATGAGAATGCACATTTTTGAAGGGGCATTTTAAACTTACTTCTCAAGAAGATAGTAAGGGTTATTACACAATGGGAAAGAAATACTAAGAAAGGAACATAGCTTTTTTTAATAACTAGAATTTAACTCAATGATAAGTTTATTTAAATCTTGTAGCAGGGATGAAAGACATGCATAAAGGCAACCAAGAAAAAACATGAACTGTGATTTTGCTTGCTTTACTGTTTTTCCAGAACATTTCTTTGGTCATTCAAACATCTGACAGAAAGGATTGAGATATATTTTCAATTATCCAGATGGTATTTTCCAGATTCCATTACAACTGGGCAGTGGGCAGAGGTGTCAGTTATGTGTTTGAAGGATATAGTTAGAATTGCATAGATGCAATCCTGAACAAATGTAATATTTGAGATGACAATGACGAAGATGAAAGGAGGAAAATATTCCATCCATGATATGTAGAGTTATCGAATCACCATCAATGCAAAAGTGGTTCACCTATACACAGAAAAGGACAAACTGCATTCTTGGGGGGAAAATGTCTGGAATATGTTCCAAGAAATGGAATTCATTGGGGAAAAGAGGATGATGGGATGAAGTCATTTCTTCTCTGTATTCTATTCAGTACATTGTGATACGTAAAGAAACAGAATGACTTGCTTCAATCAAAGCTGCACTGCTTTCCAACAGCAAACACTATGCACCCACCTCATTTTCAAAAACATCTGGACATGATCTTAGTTTACAACTGAAGTTCCAGATCCACGTGTTGAGCAGAGTGGAAAAAGGAATGCTTTTGTTACAGGGGCTATCCATCTCCCACCTCTGGAAGTCTAAGCAGATATATCAATCTTGAATTTTCCTTTTCTCCTCTTGTTTTTTAAAATACCATATATCTTTATGTCTACATCCTGAAGCAATCCCCTAAGAGTCAGAAAAGGGTGAAAAGCTTTATGTGGGATGATCCCTCCATTCAGCTGTTTTAGATTAACTATGAATAATGTGCGCCGTTCGATGCAATTAGGCCTAACAAGGTGCACGTGGGGATGATGGGGCCACCTTGCAACCACATTATCTAATCTTTGCTCGTTGGCATTTCAATCAATTGGTTTAACCTTTGATTTTGATGACTTACTGGCACAAAGAATTTCATAGCCTACTCATCAATATTTCTGAATGTGGTGCTGGTGACCAATATTTAAAAACTTAACAGATGAATTAAATTTAGGGTTTTCCTAAAAATAATAGAGGCTCAAAAAGTCCTCCTTCATTGTTAGAATTAATATATAGAGTTTCAATGTTCCTTTCCTCCTAATATTGGTTTTCAGCAATTTTTTTCTTATTTTAAATTATTTTGAAGTAAAGGGATAACTTTCACAAAAAAATTATCTGCTATGGTATTGTATAAATAGAGAAAAATGAAACCAAAGCACTGACACATTCTTGAGGAGACAGATTTGAGAAGCAAATGAAACTGATCACACATCCCTATTTCAGTTGAAGGTGTTTTTCAGGAATGTGCTTTAGTCTCTTTAAGCTCTCTATAAATAAATAGAAGACTCTCAATATTCCAGACTCTCCTCTTTAAATCAACATAACCATGAAGTGTACAATATACAGTTCAGGGCAGGTGTCAAAATCAACATCAGTAGGTGATTACCCCATATTTAGCATTTCCTTCCCATAAGAATTTTAAGGAGAATGCTTATTTTTCTAGAGTGTTTAAATACAACTTAATCCAGAGAAGCCTGTGACTATGTGTTGGCAAGCTAATGTTTTGACAAGAAATAAATCAATGCATGTGGACACTGGTGATGCATGAATCCCCCCCAATAAAACATTTCATCAAAAAATGTCTTTCAAATCACTGTGTCTGTCATAATTCCTGGGCCAAATGTTTAATGAACAGTTCTTCTAAACACTACTGTCAAGAGAGAATGTTATTGACTGTCAGCTTCCCACATGCAAGTGATTAATAAAGTGACAAATTTAAGATCAAAGCTTTCATGGTCCAGGACAGATTTCACAGTGAGTGGATAAGATATGGGTTTTTGAACATAGATTGCATCCTCAGATCTGGTCAGGTGAACATCCTATTCAATATTTACCATGTTCCCTTCATTCTGTCAATACACTGCTTAAAATATTTGAGGATAACATTTAGAAATTTGAAGATGGGGTCTCGCCATGTTTCCTGAACTAAAATACAAGATTTCAAATATTCATTAACCGGAAATTCAGAGTTCTTTGCTAATCCTGAGTTAGAAAACATGATAATATAAAATTTTAAACTTGCAAACATTGAAATAGAGAAAATTTATTCTACTTATTGCATCTAATCTTTTACATAAGGAAAACATTTTATTCTTTGAAAATTTGAAGTTTGTATTTTATAGTCTCAGAGATGATTGAAGAAATGTCAATTTTCCCTTAATAAGGAAAAGTTACAATACTTTTTCCAAATTATCAAGTCAATAGCTTTCAAATTTTAAATATTTTTGTTTCTTTTATAAGTAATCAATAATTTAAAACAATTTAAATTGTAGCCTACAATCTATCTTTTTAAAATGTATCCATATTTTTTTGCAATTTATGACTGTAACACCTTGAAATTAATAACCAAAATTCATTTTTATATATGCTAATTGCACTAATCATATATTTTCTTTCATATTTACAAAAGATTAAAGGTTGTTTAATGTTAAATCTGCTAAATTGTAGTTAAAAATTAATCTAAAAACAAATAATTTGCTTTATGTGGAATGAACATTTTATTTCTGGCTATTATATGTATATTATAGAATAAAATCTCAGGGAAAGTATGAAAGTTTATGTTTATAATAGACTATTTGCAATTTTATATACATTCAGTTTAAAATGAGTTTGGATTGAAATAATTTAGCTGTATCCATCCAGCTTGCAAGTGAATAAATTAATGACACTAAACTATATTCTCTTTTGTAATTACAAAGAGACATTGTGACAAAGATTGGTGATTTCACAGTATATAATAAATAAATGCAACAGAAAAGAAAATATTTAATTAACCCAATAACATTTTTCAAATTATATTTGTTCCAATTCAAATGAATTCAAATTAATGGCATCATTTTTTATTTATTCATTCTGCTGTGAGGGTGTTTTGTGTGACAGGAACTGGTTTGAAAAGGTAATGTTACATAACTTCAATCCAAAAAAGCTAATGAATTCTAATGGATAAAGGGGGAAAAGTCTAGGTTTCAAAACTGCTACTGTTGTGAAAAGATCTCTTCACCTATGCCTCTTAATAGGCAAAAGGAACTTAGAAGTTCTTGTTATTGCTGATTTGGGGGAAAATGGCAATAACCAATAGACCAGCCATGACAAGAAGCACTGGCCTCTGTGCCAAGGGTCCAAAAGAAATCAGGCATTAAGCCTAATAAGAATCAGGTAATGTACCTAATAAAAGTCAGGCAACAGGCCTAATGAATTTTAGGCTGTGAGACTCAGAGAAACCATGCAGTGGGCCTAATGAGACAGAGGCAATGGGCCTAATGAAAATCAGGCAACGGGCCTAATGAGAGATGCCTTAGACTTTATTTTGGTTGGTTTCTCCATAAAAGTTTGCACCCTGTACTCTAAACAGACCCACTCAGCAACGTACTTGAGGTGTATTTGTCTAAGTGCAAAGTAATAGAAAAAGGTAGTGCATAAGGCAGAGCTAATGGGGAATTTATCTACCTTATTGAATGGTTAAACACAATGAATTTGAAAACCATCAACACAGACACACATGCACACAGCAATAGTTTTTAATAACTATAACCCAGCTCTAACTGAGATTTATTGAGTTTCTGATTTATGTCTTGTGAACAGGTCCTACATACTCGTTTCTTTATCTATTCTTTGTAGTAATTTTTTCAGCCATTCAATAAGCATTTATGAGAATCCGCATACCATAGATCTAATCCTCAAAAGAAAGTTGTAAACTGTCTCATACTTTTTACTTAACAGGAAGTAGATGCATTTGCATAATTTCCATGGTCCTTCTTCCATGAGGAAGAATATCTACCTTTCATTAATACTTTCAGAAACTCTTTGTAAGGTAATGAGTGACAATGTTGCAAAAACCTACATGACATCTTTTTGGTGGAGCTTTTAGTCAAGTGAGGGAGATAAAAAAAGAAGAAAAAATTATAAAACTATAAACTCTGAAAAGTGCTTTAAAGTAACAAAATGAGTGCTGTGACAGCTGATACTGGGGTGGGGACCAAGGTTAGCTTGTGTGATTGGGAAGGGTCTCTCTAGGATGAGAGATATAACAGATCACAAGATCAGGACCATGGATGAACATCTCTGATCCAAAGGTGAGCAGAACATAGCAGGATTGCGGGACTAAGATCAGTTTTGATTATTAATTGCCAATCAAATCCACAGTGTGAGAGATGGTGGAACAACAATAGAGGCAGACATACCTCGAATCAATTCTTGAATTTATAAATTATAATCAAAAGAAATAAATCATCTTCTTTTAGTTTTGCATTCTCCTTGTTTATATAATAATATGTATTTTTAAGCCCTGTAATATACATTTTGAGAAAGAATGTATTGATAATTGGCATAATTGACTTTTTAAAAATTCAGGGCCAAAAAAAGAGAGAAAGAAACATAAGGCCTACCCCATCTTTTTCATAAATAAATTAAGCATTGATTTAATCTTGGCCAATATAAATATATAATTATCAAAATGATGTACTAGTAAATATGAATCATGAAAACAAATAATTGTTTTATAACAGTATAGTGAAATTTAATCATTTTAATTCTAAAGTATTTTAGCTATGTCAGTGTCCTAGTAACAAAGATTATTGTTGTATGCAAGCATAACCTAAAACCATATAATACAATATATATTATAATTAAAATATGTCAAATTTTATACATTTTGCTTATATTTATCAATTTATTTTGTTTGCATTTTAGAATTAATGTCAGAGGTAAATAAAAGCAACTGTTTGGGATATGATGCATTCTTTTTGATTTCAAATTAAATCAGAACAAAAAATGCAGTAACAAAATAATATGTCTGATGTGGTTTTCCTTCAGGAGATATTGAGTTTTTAGATTTTGCCAAGTTCCTTGGAAGCTTTAGGGTCTTACAAGGCCTGGAGTCAATTTTGAACAACTTTTACAATTTTCTATAGGGGAACTTAATTCAAATTCAACAAAACACTAAAAAATGTTGGGGGCAATTAAGTTTCTCCAAGGGTACCAATATTAGATTTGTGATGGGGATAAGGAAGATGCCAATAATGTTTATTTGTAATACTGTAATATGTTAAAAAGTCTTAATGATTTAAAAATAATAAGTTAAAAATGTTATCCTTATCCTTAACATTAAGAGAATTAGGATATGTCTAAATAACAAACAAAAATAAATGAGAATTTAACAATTACAGAAACTTTATTTAGAACTTTTAATTTTAAAGGTTTCATTTGTTTTATATAATATGATTTTGTGTTTATAGTTCTAACAGTGTCTTCTGCTTTTAACCAATTTCTCATTCAGTGAATACTTATTCAGTGTCTACTATGTGTTAAGTTTTATTCTATATGTGTGCTGCAAGAGTGAACAAAAGCATCAACAGTACCTGTTTGCACACTTTCCTTTATATTTATTGTGATTTTTTAACAGTACTCTCTCATTGTATTATGGGGGTGTCATTTTTTAAAATGCTAATATTGATGGATAGATTCAGGTATCTTCAATCTGATCCTATTGCTTTATGATCTTAAAAGTCATGATTATTTTCTAGACTCAATTAATTCATCAGTTGTTGTAGTGGTAATGTTTTGTCTTTCATTTCTCCTACACTTTATAGGTTTTTTTAAGAAATACTTTTCTTTATCAGTTTGCTTACTTAAAAAGAAGTTTGGGTTCAGAAAGCATAGTGAAATGTTCGATTCATACATATGTACATTTGCTAAGTAGTGAGTTGATTCCCTAAATTAAGGAAACAAAGACTTTTTTATTCAGGATCATGAGACACAGAAACTTTAGAATATCGGTGTCTTTGAATCCCTTGCTGTCCTTGCTCTTTATAATAGTCAAAGTGGTCTGTTTAAAAGTTGTCTTCTAAAACATTTTTTTAAAAACCTCTGAGTTTTAGCTTCCTGTCTTCTTCATTAAATAGGATTTTTTCAGAGTAGTCTTGTACAATTCTGGTTCCAAGTTTGAGGTCACCTCTTTCTCTAGGGATCTTTGGTTCCTTCTACTGATATATTCCGAAATGATGTTAGAGATACTGAGGTATATGGTTGCATGATTAATGTCTTAGTGATCAAAACTTGAAAACTTTGTTGTTATTTTTTTTTCTAAGAAATCAATCACAAATTGACATTGTTATTTCTGGTTCAGATTAAGATTAGTTTTCATCTTAACAACATGCTTACTTCTGTAGATCTTCTATTGCCATTGGTGGAGACAAAACGTTCAAAAACCTCTAACCAAATTTTCGTCTATTTAATCAATAGTTACTCTTCACGTTAGAAGTGGAAATAAAACCTAGTTCTTGAAGTGCTTATGGTTTTCTCATAAAACACACATTAGTCTTCTCAACTCTTGCAGTGCAAAATAGTATCTCAGAACTAGCACTTTCCTTTACTTAATATTCTTTGACAAGAACCAGTCAATTAAATATGGTTATACAACCTTTAATCTTTTAAATCCTACAAAAATAAGTATTTCATTTGGATGTCATTATTATCTTGGATTCACAATGGCATAGCAAACCTCTCATAAAGATGACAGAATTTCTGCTAATTACCTAAAAGAAATTAATGAATAGTCTTACCACAATTTATCTTCAGTTCTCTTTTGAAGAATTGCCATTGCGATTTACTAAGAGGAAGAGGCAAGAGGAGAAGACATCTTTTATCATATCCTCTTGTCCTTTCCTTCTTGAGATATTTAGTCATAATATAAATTATTTTAATGTGGATATTTAATTTAATGAAATGAAAATTGCAATGATGACAAATGCACTAGATTTTAACTGCGAGTAATAAAACTCAACAAAAAAACTTTTATTAAAGTATGTAAAAAGTCATCTTGAATGATAATACTATGGAAAATTGTAGCACTATTTCAGCATTTAAAAAGTTCAGCTTGTAATCTCTTTAATTTGAGTGAGCATACCATAAAGTAATGTAGTACTGCTTATTGTGAGTAATGTAAAAAACAAATTCCAAAGACAATTTCCTTTCCTTTCAAATGTTGAATATGTTTGCACATAGTAGCTGACCATAATCAAAATTATAGAAATATGTTTTCAGATTTATAAAATGAATAAAATATGTAAAAATGAACACTATAATAATGAACATATATTTGTAGGAATAGAGTATTCACTGCATTTATATATACTGATTGATTACATTAAATCATACTTTCTACACCCTAAATTTTGTCTGTGTTGCTAATAAAACTGCATTTTTTTCTGAAGGAGGGAAATATGATTAAAATTCAGAATTAGATTTTTGTTATCATCACAGTGGATTAATATACAACAGTCTGCACATTAGAATCTTATGGAATCAAATAAAATGACAAAAAATTGTCAAATTATGGGAAACTAGTAAAAGAGAAGGCTTAATATTCAGGTACAAATATCTAGAACCAGCCAGAGTGATGTGAGTAGAGTGATAGTGAATATTCTGAATAGCACAGAACAATAAGTTCTACCCTTAAGGGATAGAAATAGTTTAGTTTTAATCTTATTCATTGAGACATGAAACAGACTCTGCTTTCCAAATTCTCACACATTAAAAAATGATCTCTGAGGCAGCCAGGAAAGTTTATTTTTACCCTTTACCAAATTTTCCTTGTTCTTTATACAACTGTTAACGGTTAAAAATCACTCTATAGCACAGATACTATTTAATGCTAAATTTACTTGATATTTTTATGATTTAATTTTAATAATGCTTATTAATATTATCTCTATATATTAAATATTGAAGTATTGAGATTACATGATATCTGTGGCAAAGATTGGTCACTTACATTTATTTACTGCCAAATTAAAACTAAAGGTAGCCAGGCACGGTGGCTCGTGCCTGTAAACTTCAGCCTATGAAGCGGCTGGGGCTAGGGATCGCGGTTTGAGACCCACCTGGGGCCCGTAGCAAGACCTAGTCCAAAAAAATAGCTAGGCGTGGTGGTGCGTGCCTGTAATCCCAGCTACCTGGGAAGCTGAGGCTGGGAATTGCTTGAGTCTGTGGTACCCCGGGCAACAAGAGCCTGTAGTTCCACGGGCATAAATAGCGAGACCTAGTCTCAAAAAAATAAAAAATAAATTAAAAAAAAATAAAAAAACACTAAAGGTAGAAAATAGTGATATTTTCTTTGTACAGATGAGGAAACTAAAATGAGACAATTGGATTCAGAATCTAGGCCTGACAGAATTTCTCTGTGAGGAGTGGAAAAAAAGTAGGAGAGTGAGAGTATGAATCAGAGAGGGACAAAAGAGGACTGGGAGGAATATAAGTTCATATAGTCTGCAGAAACATGAATTTAGATGATCTCATTTTCTTCAGATATGAACTTAACCTAAAAGAAGATTTCTATGAATATTTCTGATGAACATAAAAATGAAACATTATTCTGTAGATACAATGTAATTTCCATTCCTCTATATATTTCAGATAAGAAGAAATTTTAGAAAACTGCTTCTTGTGTCCTGACTTTCTTAAATTTAATGAAAGAAGTGGTTTTTACAGACATAAGGAAAAAAAATAAACTACTTAAAATTAATCTTAGTTAAGCTGATAACAGTGGGAAGAAGGAGTTTAGAGGCACAATGAAAATTTGATGCCATTTAATGTATGTAAATATGATCCTACCAAAATTAAGTGATTTCACAACTTCTTTCTTCATATGGGGAACAAAAAAAATATGAAAATGGGAGAAAAGTTAACTGGTTGACAAAAGAAAGAATGGGACAAATGATTGGAATCTTGAAATCTGAAATTCCTGCAAAATGGACAAAATTTGAAGCTATGCGAAAAGTCACTAAAGTATTAAAAGTGGTTAGGTAGGTCATATTATAGAAAATAAAGTTTCTCTACGTTTTCTTCAAAGATTCCTTAAAGTAATGATTAAAACTATACTCTGACACAAATTAATTATAGTATTAGATAAAAAGGTAGTGGATATAGAAGTAGATACTACAACTTAAAAGAAAAACTAATGGTTGCAATTTTAATAAAGAGTAGAATTAAAAGGGAATGTTTAAAATTAAGGATAAAAATAATTTTGTAGATTAAAATATAAATTATTTCATACCTAATTTTAAAATATGCTATTTTATGCTTAATATATAGTTTTTTGAAAAGAGGGACTGTCTAAAAAGCAAAAATTTTTCTATTCATTTCTATTCATTTTCTAGTCATTGTTTAAAAAAAAAAAAAAGAGGACAAAATAAGTCACTCATGACAAATCCACCAAAACTTAGTATATAACCTAACTGAAGTTCAGCTCAGGCCAAAATGGAAATTTGAATTAATCAACTTGAAGTTTCCTGGTCCTCTAGTGAGATAATCTGTGTGATAACACCTCCCCTTTTCTCACAGTCTTCCCAGAAAAGAAGGTAGTAGTAGATGGCTTCACTTGAAAATCTTTCTTTCTTCTTTCTTTTCCTTTTTTTTTTCCTAATAACAAACTTCTTTCTGACTACAATTAAATCCCTCCTTGAAATGCCTTTTCTACTTGCTTTATGGCATGCTGCTTGAGTCACAAGCCCAATCAAAGTCATAAAATTAACTGGTTGAAATCCAAGCATACCCTTGAATTGTGACTCCAACACTGAGGCTATCAGAGGAAAGAGGGTTAGGAATAAAGGGGGCACAAGGTCATTGGACATTGTTAGCCAGTTACTGGTGCTTTGGTGGGTGAAGTGAGTAAAGTACTTAATATACATCCAAAGAGATTTGAACCTATATTCCTAAATCACACACAGTGTAGTCATTCAATTAGCTCAATGAAAAATAATTAATTTTAAAATTGAATTATTCATATTTAAGAAAGTTAAAATGGAGGCAAAGGAAGGAGAAGGAAAAGTTGAAGAAAAGAAGACCACTAGTCAAACAATTAGAGGTGTAACAAAATGGAAGATTATGAAAGTTTTATTAAAAGAGAGAATACAGTTAACATTTAAGAGACCTTGAGCACATAAACATGTGAACTATTTTAATTGGAATTGTTAATGTTAAAGAAATGAATAGCAAATGAGTCCTTTTGATAGTATGTTAGCAAATTGCTCTTAAAAACAGAATGTATATTTGGTATGTTAAAGAGGAAGTAATACGTACAATCAATGGGACAAACAGTGCACAGAAGATGGGAAGAATTATATATTCAAGTGAGATTTGTAATTTCTCTAAAACTGGTTTCAAACCTGGGACATTATTCTAATCTTGGGGTACATTAAGACTTTCTGAGGTATATAGAGTAAAAAGAATTTTAAGGAAATTAACTACCAGTATTTCTCTTTCATTTTTGAAAATCAAGAAACTTAGTTTTTCAGACATTTTATTTTATTCATAGCTGAGCTGAAGGAATAAAGGGTTTTTTGTTTTTAATTTCTGTTAAGACAAAAGATAGATGATGCAAATATTTGCTTTAGATGAGCTGGCTATGCCAAATCTTTAGCACTATCACATTGAGACACGATGGAAGAAAATTGTTAATATATTGTAATACATTGGTTATATATATTACATAAGACATAAGTAATATAATATGCAATCTAGGTCAGAGTCAGATAAAGAAATTTGTAGAAAAGAAATCTCATTTTTGCAACGCAATTAATGTTATGCATGTATGTGTGTGTTTGTGTTTTATTGAGATGTTAGTTTACAGTGCTGTATATGACTTAGGAGTACAGGTTCACACTTTCTTAGATGCATACTCCTGCACCATGCTTATCACAAAACACCAATAATCCTCCACTAAGACCTCTAAACCACCTTCAATTTTGATTCTCACACCCACAATCTCCTTCTAGTAAGCCTCAATTCTTCAGCCAGATTGTCAAGATTCCTTTGCTTAACTTTCTGTCCTTTTATTTTGTTACTTTATAGTCCATATACAAGCAAAATCATATGGCACTACTTTTTCTTTTTCTGATTTTTTTTTTAGTATAATCCCCTCTAGGTTTATACATGTTGTCACAAAAGGAAAAAGTTCATCATTTTTTATAGTTGAGTACTTGTTACTTTCATTGTTACATATATCACATTGTTATTATCCACCCATCTGTTGTTGGGCACTGTTTATTTCCCTAACTTGGTTACTGTAAATAGTGCACAATGAGCACTAAAGTGCATATATCCCTTTGAAATAGAATTCTTCAGTTAAATACAAAGAACTGAAACTGCTGAATTAATGAAATTGATAGATCTATTTTCTGGTTGACATCTTAAATATTAAGTATAATATAGGAGTGATGCTTGCAGAATTTATTGGAAAACCACTATCAAGTCAAATATTTCTATTTCTTTTTCTCTCTGGTATTCACATGCCATCAGTAATTATCTCCTATCATTTGAGTAGTTTATCTAGTGAGAGTAATTTAGGGATACATTTTAGATTCTCTGCTTATTGCCTATGTTGGGCTTAGTGCTTAGGGTTATAGGTAATATAAATTATGAAGAAGTTAAACCTGATTTAGAGGAAGGGGTTTTTGTAAGTACATCATTAGTAGAATTTTCAAAGTTCTTTAACTCCTATCACAATTCACTAGAGGTAACAGGAAGAAAAGGCAATATTAGCAGGAAAAAAGGATAAAACTAATGTAGGATTTTTGTCTTAGATTTCTAATGCTATAAATTTCTTACATCTAAAATTGTCAAACACAGAAACAGAGAGTAGAGTATTGGTTGTAAGGGACTATAGAAGGGAAAGGGGTGGCAGGTTTCAAAAGATATAAAATTTCAATTGTAGATCTCAGTTTCAAGTCTAGATAGCTGCTGAACAAATCAGGCCTAGAGTTAACTAATACCATATGTATACCTAAAAGGTAATTGAAAAGTACATGATAAAAATGTTTACATCAGTTAATTAAGTAAATAAATAAGCAGTCCCTGATATATTCTCTGGGTGCTATTCCTGGGTCCAGAAAAGTCTCAGGTTCCAGTGCTGTGGTTTTTGGATCTTAAGTCTTGTATAAGATGGCACTTTTTGAATGCCTTGGAATTTTTTTTTTTAAAGATATTCTCAAAGATCAGCATCTTTAGGATCCTTTATCAATTTCCTGCCCCCCATTGTTTAAAAATTAGTTTTCTCTTACTCAAGACATTTTGCCTAATCTCTTTGGATTCTACTCTTAAAATTCTCACTGGAGTCAATTTCTGTCTTTTGGGATAGGCAAATTTAAGAGAATTTTCTGACATTGCTGTGGGATTTCCTTGAGAAAAAAAATAATAAATGTTTACTTCCCTTCTCTCACACACTATATAAAAATCAATTTCATATACATGGATCTCAGTTATAAAAGGCACATAATAAATCTGTCAGGAAGAAATAAATGGAGCCATCTTTGTGACCTTGTATATACAAAGGTTTTTTTTTTTTGTAAAGTATGCAAAACTATTGACTTAAGAAAAAAAACTTTTGCAAATCAAAAAATGAAAGATAATCACATAAAAATGATTAAGAGACTTTAAGCAGAAACTCTTCAGGAGAGAATGCACATATAAACAACAGCTGAATCCATTAGTCATCAGGAAAGCAGAAATTAAAACCACAAACTACAAATTTAGTAGAATGGCTAAAATGAAAGACCTCTAAGTGTTAACTAGAATGTGAGATAAATGAACTTGCATATATTGTTATTAGAAGTATTGTTTGTTACAATTATATTAGAAAACTCTGGTGGTATCAGAGAAAGCTGAGTGTGTATATATAGTCAGGAATTTCATTACTACCTGCAAAAGAAACCCATTGTTTACAAAATGGTTTACATTCTAATTGTAACAACTGTGCAATACATTAAAAACTTACAAAACTGAAAATTACCAAAGTGTTCATCAATATATTTTAAATTAAAATGGGTAAATATAGTGTGATGCATAAATATAATAGAATGTAGCAATGAATCATGTTGAATGCATGTAATAATGTGTGGAAATCTCATAAACAAACTATGGACAACAGAAGACACACCCAAAAGAGTAAATTCTAGATGAACTTCTATACCTAAATTCAAATCCAGCCAAACTAGAAGTTAGAACAGCAGTTTACCATGATGTAAGCAAAGTAGCTTCTGCCAACAGTATTTGTTCAGGGTAATATTGTTCTATTTTATGACCCCGGCATGGACAACTTATGGGTAAATTGACTTTATTATTTACCTCTGAGAAAATCTGGCATTCTATCCACTTATAATGTATAATGTTTCACTAAAAGTTTGCTTAAAAATACAAATAATAAACAGATAGCTGATGATGGCCCTAGTCTGACTGACTATTTAAATCCCCTTTATCTTGTTAAAAGGCAAATATCTCCTCTGTGATTGCAGTGGTGGGAAATCTATGCTGCTGTTCTAGTCCTGGAGTAACTGGAAGTGATGTAATTATGTTCTATTTTGCACATGCCCTTTTGTATGCATGCAGAAGCCACTCTCGGGAAGTGTTTATTTGTAGAGGTCACGTCTTCATTACTTGGGCCAAAATCCATTGCACTTTTGATATTATTTAATAAGAGTATTGCTTTTCTGTTGCGAAAGGTTGGGCATTGCTAATTAAATAGAATTAAACTCAATGTTACCCCCTGTCTCTGCTGTCAAAATCCATTCTCTGACCTATGAAAGGACTCAGAAAACAGCAGCTAGTCTTCACTAACTTATTTCATTCAATTAAAATTAAATTACACAACTGAACTTTTTTCTTGTCTTTTCTACATAGCATTTTAGCTAATTGCTTAATTAAAACTGAAGTCTGACAATTGGTATTTTGGACAAAAGCACCCAAAGAAAAGGGAAAAGGGAAAAGAAAACACATTCACTACTATTTTCTAACACAGTTATTTAACAGGGAGTTCTGGAAACAATCTGCTACAAAAGAAAGAAAAAAATTATACTTTTCCCATGGAAATATTTACAAAAGACTCAAGCATGTTAGTTATTAAGTCCAATGTCAGATTTCAGTTTCTAGGAAGGTATTTAAAATGCAATCACATTCAACAAGTATCTCTAGTTTTCATTACATCAAAAAAGAAAAAATTACTAGAAATGCTAACTTTATTTTTCTTAATACCTTCATCAGTTTCCATTTTGTGCATGGAAATAGCAATCATCTATTAGCAACAAAATATAGAACTTTGGTTCCAAAAATGTAAGTTCTTCCAATATATGACCATTGTTTTGTACAGAGATTAGTTTTTAGGTATTGTTAAATTGGTTTGTGTATACTGTCATGTAGTAGTCACAATATCTCATGAATTCAGTAATATTGTTATTCCTTTTTTGTGAATGAGAAAGTTGAGGCATAGATGTTTAAGAGTTTTATTCAAGATTATACAGTTGGAAATGTCAGGTGGGAATTGCATTCAGAATTTCATTTTTAACTTATTAATTTATCTTTAGGATTCAAGCTTCCCAACACTGTTTGCAATAATTCTAAAAAGATTCACACAGGTCAATTACTAACTACTTCTAAAACCTGATAGAATTCATTTTCTCTGTTAAGGGACAGCTATTTGCTGAGATTCTACAATATGCTTCTGATATACCAGATGATATATATATATATATATATGCATATATATATGCATATATATATATATATATATATATGCATCAGTAAGTAAAACAGGTATAGTACTTACCTTCTCAGAAACTAAAGACAATAAATATGATGGGTCATCATTAAATTTATCTTCATAATCATTTCAAAATATATGTAGTCCAAATCATTTACTGCATCTCTTAAACTTGTACAGAGTAGAGCAATTTTATTTCAATAAAACTGAAAGAAAAATGTCAAAAGTGATAATAGCTGAAAAATGTATAATTAAGGAAAAAGACAATTAATGTACCTATAATCACACATGTTCCTCACTTTGCACTGCTCTACAATACTGCATTTACTGACAGTTACTGCATTTACTGACAGCCAGTTCTTCAACAGCATTGTTCAAATTTTAGTTAGCATAGAATGCATACATTGAGAAATTGTATAAAATCCAAAATGTCACTGACTCTTCCGTCCACAGTTTCCTGTACAACAGATGCACATTATAATTGATGACCATTCAAATCACTTCTTTGAATGTCTGTGATTGATCACTGCTCATGTATTATTTTGTTCCTACGTATATTGTAGAGTCTACTTGGTTTCTTTTTGGCTCCCAGTGAAAAACCTACATTACATTGCACAAGTATGAACAATTGACAGAGGGAATTAGAAACAAACAAGAACTAGTATGAAACTAGAAGAAATGGAGTCAAAGAAGAAATAATGATAAAAAGACAGAGTCTAGAATACAGCCAGGGGAACTCAGTGAAAGTGAATTTATAGACATGAATGAGAAAAATGATTTTGATGCAAAGGACTCAGATGTCTCAGAGTAAGTGACACAAGCAAAAACATTCACACTAAAGAACTCTCAAAGATATTTCATGACATTGAAACACATACATAAAATCATGGGAAAGCTAACCATAGAAAGGAGTATGAAAGCTTTCAAGGACATAACAAAAGTTTTATAGGTTACATAGTGAAAAGGCAAGTGTTAACTCAACAATTTTTGATAACTATCTTTACAACTAGATCATGCTGTTGTCACTGTTATTGACATATTATTACATTATTATTACATTAAGTATTGGTTTTTCTATATTTTATTTCTCTGTTAATAACTGACAGCAAGATAGTTTTTATTTATTTTATTTTTTCCAATCATTATATATTTATCTATTTATTTTATATTGTTATCTATCCTGGGGTTCTCCCATCACCTTATAATTTGTGAACCATTGTCTATATCTTTAGTGCTCCTTCCACTCCCCACAAGATAGTTTTTAATGTCTGAAAAACACTTCAAAAGTTATGGAACAAGTGTAATTTTTCTCAAGTATTTTTTAAAATATCATTTAATGATTTCAACTTATATGCTCATTTTTAGAATCCTACACTAGTTGGCAAAGCCAAATCCACTTGTAAAAAAGAAAAAAGGAGATAATACCATTTCCCAATCAGTGTGTTTTTGACCTAATAATTAGTTAAATAGTAATTAAAATGTTTCTATAGTTTTTTCTATCAGTTTTTGATCTTTTGATTTCCTGCTATAATAATGAAAACTTTATTTATGTCTAATCTTTCTCTCTTCCCTTGTCTTCGTGCAACTATGCTATCAAATTTTGTTCAGAAAAATTAATTTTGCATCTAAAATTTAATGATTTTTGCATCTATAAGTAATATATTCCCACTGACACTTATTTAATGTTTCCTATGCTATATATATTATTTTGGTTCTGTATATTAGGAAACAA
This sequence comes from Uropsilus gracilis, assembly GCA_004024945.1. Taxonomy (NCBI): domain Eukaryota; kingdom Metazoa; phylum Chordata; class Mammalia; order Eulipotyphla; family Talpidae; genus Uropsilus; species Uropsilus gracilis. The sequence continues at coordinate 10,095 of PVHY01003129.1, read as the reverse complement.
AACATTAAGAACCCAGTCATTCTTCAGACATCTCTTAATGTCATCTTTAATTTTCTCATGCTTTTTCCTTTCACTTTTATACCATGAAGGTTAATTAAAGCTACTGAGTTGTATAGTTACATATGTGGTATTATAGTGCAGATCTACTGGAAGTTAAAGTTTTAGCATCTGTATATCTAAAATGACTCTTCATTGTTGATGATTATTTTACTAAATAAAGAATACTATGTTGACTTTTTAAAAAATTCAATAATTTAAAGATGCTGCCCCAATGTTTTCTAGCTTGCATTGTATCTGGTATGAAATCTGCTGTCATCCTTTTTCTTTTTCTTAGGAAGAAAACCACAGATTTTCAAGTAATCCATATAGGTTTTTTTCCTCCATGTTTTAGAGCCCCACCCCCAGTTTTTAAAATCTTTGATTGAATATCAGGAATTATGTGTTTTCACTTTGATTTAAATTTGTATTAATACAAGGTTTTGTTGTGTTAATACAAGGATTCTTAAGTTCTGTTAGAGTTGTGCTAAGACACTTGGAATAAAGTGTGGCTATTTTAGGTTTTGTTTTCAGGTAAGACAGATGGACTTATTCTAGCACTAGTGCCCAGCATTAGTGCCCAGCTTTCTTAATATTTTTATTTATGCCTCTTGAATTATGTGGTTTGCTATGTAGATTGTTTGAAATGAGCACAACTGCTGACAGTCTGTGAGCTCTGGGGAGTATTCTTTTGATTTGAATCCTGCAGAAAGCCCTGATGCAGGTATGTTGTGTTTTCTTGTGTATATTTGTCTTGTGCATGTAAGTCTGTCCTGTGTCTTTAATCCTTTGTTTTCTTTGAAATCCCTGTTTTGTCTCATCAGTTCAGGGAATCTACAAGTTTTCTTTCTCTTTGCACAACTGTCTGAATATTTTCTCAAGCCAGAAATTTAAGGGAATCATAAAATTTACTTGTTCACTCCAAAATGTCTGTGAATTTATTCACTTCCTGTGTTGATGACTTAAGTCCTGCTGTTTCATGTACATTTTTCTGATTAGTAGTTGTGTTAGGCATGAAGGTATTTTGTTGTTGTTACTCCTGGTCATTATTGAACTAGTTTTGCAGGGCACTAGTTCTTTATAATTTTATCAATAAAAATGCAATAGGGGATTATTAGATAGAACAAACAAGTCTTAGTAATGAAAGTTTGAATATTCAGAGTCATAGATATGTTTCAAATTATAGTTATCTAAATATATGACAAAGATTAAGAAAAATGTGTCAGCTCTTCAACCTCATTTAATTTGAAGGAGCATAGTTCAAAAAAAAAAATACCTGAATTCATGAAGACATCTTAAAAGTCCTTAGCAAAAGGACAGTGGAAATTTTACTAGTTTGACTCATTAAATTAAATCTGGACTTGAAAAAGTTTTGGGGAATTAGAAGTTAGATAAGTCATAAGGCAATTAATAGTGGATTATGTTTCAGGAGGTGCCTAGAAAAAGAAATCACCATTGAAATTGCTAAAATCAAGATGATACTCCTTTGCTTAGCTGAATTGTAATTCAGTTACTATGATTCAATAATATCCAATTTAGTACATAAGCATAGATAGTATGCTTACATAGTATACTATACTATGTATGCATAGTATGCTTATATAGCATACTATGTATGCTTATGTACTATGCTCAAACTGTTTTTTATATAAAACTCAAGTGTTTTTTCATTTTATGTAGTGTGCTCAAACTTTTTTATTTAAATCTAAAGATTTGAAGGGATAAGAAGTGATTTTTCAAGTATGAAATTTTATATAAATCATACCTTTAGACAGGATTTATTGACGCCTGAGACATTGAAGTCATGTGGAAGCTAACTAGAGGAGCACTCTAAATGTTTCACTAGAACTTAACAATTCAATGTAATTGAACTTGAGATATTCTGGACTTCTTGATAAAGCTCAATTCATCACATCTAAATCTTATCAATTTCTCTGCTTTGAATTATATTTTAATATTTTCTAATACTGTCACCATTTTTAAATTTGTTCATTTGTGAGAATATACTTTTAGACACTGCATTTAATCTCTTTCCTCTTGAATTCTGTTTTCATAGATGTTAGTCAGTCACTTTGATACCCTGTGCCTCTGTTTTGTTGCTGTTAAATGTGAAGAAAAAAAAACTGTCTTTTCACTTTCTAATAATATATCATGTCTTAAAGCATTGTGTAGATGTAAAGGTTTCCCAAGTTTTTGCTGGTCTTTTATAATATGGTGCTATTTCTGAATGTGTAGATTTGTATCTGAACCAAATGGAGGACATGAATTTTAAATATGTCAATCTGCTTATTGTGCACAAGTACACCAGACAGTGACTCCTTATACTGAGCATGTAAAGATAAGGAGGACTAGCAGTGATATAAATCTGAGAGAAAATGAAATAGTAGAGTGACAAGTTTTAAGATCAAAAGCTAGGAAGGAGCATGAAACCTTAAAATATAGATAACAGATAGATCTGAAAGAGGTTGCTTAGAAAGAGAAATGATTATTTAAAAAAAAAACTATCTGTATCTACAATGACTATTTAAATAAAGTTATGTGAATCTATTTAGGAAAAATATAGTAGTGGATGAAGGTGCAAGGGAAATCAAACATCAGAGTAGAATTAGATTTTGATCAATCATTTTATGCTAGCTTATCAATAAAATGATAAAGATTAAACTTGTTTTGTTTTTTTTTTTTTGTTTTGTTTTGCAATGCTTTGCCATAATATTTTAAGACCCAACGTTCACTTTCCTTTCTAGTTATAGTGGCTATAAGAACTAGAGCTAATTTTTTTCATGAGAATTTCTGTTGGTTGAAGCATTCTAGTGTCATATGACTTGAATTAAAAACATCTCTTCAGAATGTTAAATATTATTAAGGACTTATTGTTTATTTTTATAAGTGTGGTGAAATTATTGAGCATATTTTAAAAAAATTCTTTATCTTTTAGGATGACTTTTTAAATATTTAAGTTTCTTTATAATGCAGGAATTTGCTTCAAAATAAGTCAGAGAATGGTGAGAGTATATGTGTTTGGATTAAAACAAAGCTAGTCATGAATTGATAACTATTGAAACCAGATGATGAAGTCATGCTATTGTTTTCTCTTTTATCTAACTTCTTTGACATTAAAAAGAAATAAAATGAAAGATTTATTTAATCATGTAAGTGTTCTGTGAACCTTACATAAGTTATATAAACTATTTTCATCATTTCTATAGAAAAAAAAATTAGAGATACCTGCTTCATAAATTGTTATTGGGACTAAATGATTTATTTGTTTTAATGTAGTTAGACTATTGATTACTTTATGTAAATTGTACAAAACCACCTTTTAAAATATTTTTCATTATATGTCCATTTTTCTTTTTTTTTTATTTTGAGACATTTTTAGATTCATAGGCAGTTATAAGTAATAATGCAAGAAATCTCCTATAACATTTACGTAGTTTACCTAATGGTAGCAGTTTGTACAAGTAGAGTATAACATCACAATCAGAATATTAATTGTGATACAATCAAAATACATATTTTCAGCACCACAAAGTTCCCTCATGTTTTTTTCAAGCAGTAGCACTTCTATCTACCTCCTTAACCCCTGACTGCCATCAAGCTGTTCTCCATTACTATAATTTAGTCATTTTAAGAGTTTTATGTAAATGAAATCATAGTTAATATTACATTTTAAAAATGATTTTTTTTACTCAATTTAATTCTTTGGAGATTCATCTAGATCCTTATATGTGTCGATAGCTCATTAATTCCTACCGCTGTGTAAAGCATTCCATTATATGAATATTCTACAGTGTGTGTAGTCATTCATTGTTCATTAAAGAATATATGGATTATTTCTAATATTTGGTTATTGTGAATTAAATTCCTTTAAACATCTGTGTACAGGTTTTTGTGTGAGCAAAAATTTTCATTTCTCTGTATCGGTTTGATATTTAGGTTTTTAGATACTGTGAGAAAGATTACCAAGGCAGCTTTACCAAATGAAATTTCCATCTCCAATGGATATGTGATCCAGAGTCTCCACTTTCTTTCCATCAAGAACTGAATAGCATCCTCACTAGTTTTTGTATTAGTCATTTGGTAGGTATGTAGTAAAATTGTGCATCTAATTTTATCAGAGATATTTCCATATGCTTTCTTTAGCCGTCTGTATATTCTTTAGAGTGGAATTTTGCTTATTATGAGATTAGATTATTTTTAGTGTGGTCATTTAATATTTACAACATTTACTTTCTCTATTAAAGTGCTAGTATAATATGAGAACTTAGTCCTAGGTACATCAGTGAACAATGACTTCAGTTCTTATGGAACTTACATTCCATCAGGAGTGTAATGATAATGGCATATATAGTACATATTAGAAACTTTTAAATATTGCAGGAAGCAATTGGAGTAGAGTAAGGGGGTTAGGATTTAGGAGTTGGCTTTTCAGGGGTGAAGGTTGCAATTTCATTTTATTCATGCCTAGATACATGGGTATGTAGACACATTTGTCTTTTGAATAATAGTAAATATACATAAACATTAAGAACAAGGTTTCTAGTGCAATATAATATTATCACAAACTGAAAATAATTTGCTGGATGTGTAGCATTTAGAAGAACTATGGGTACTATAATAGCTAAGAGTTATTGAATGCTAAGTGGCAATCACTTAGCACTGCATTTTATATACACTTTTATGAATATTCACATGAAGATTCATTTTATATCTCTGTGTTTTTTAAGTTAATTTGCATAACCATGGCCCTACAACTTTGAACATTCCATATGGTGATATCAAGTTACTCAGAATTTTTTATATAATCCACTATGGATTGGATTAAGTGTGCACATACTTGCTCCTGCTACATAACCCTTTTGTAGAGCATGATCTCAAAGGTTTTCTGATGTCTGCATTAGATCTCTGTCGCTATAAACATGCACACACACTGTGCTAGATCGCTTAACTTAGTCTTTGGTTTGACCCCCTTCCTCATATTCATGTCTAGCCTTAATGAAGACACATTCAGGCTTCCAGTCAGCAATTTGCTCAGACTTTCCATATTATTCTTTTTAATTTCCTGCAAAGTTCTTGCAGAAGTTTCCTTGGTTGATAATATCCTAGAACCATACTTGACCATGCATGTCTATTTCAGCATGGTAACCCTACTGCTTGTTTTTGAATTACATGAATACCCAAATAGTAACAGTAGCTTGGCTTCATATGGTGGCATTAAGACTTTAATATTTCATCTTTAAAGGGTCTCAACAATACTTGCTTAAACAAGTTTAATGCTATTCATCAAGTGTATTCCTAACATATTGAAATATTTCTCAGAGTTTCTTCTATTTATGTATTTACGACCTCTGCCTGTAAATATCAATGACTTAAACTTTGACAATCTTTTCTCTTCATTCCTTCTTTATATGGTGGCATATGGCATCATTAGTTATCATGGATTAGAATGTTGTTGCAAGAAAAAAAGCATTTACAGACATTCAGCATTACAACATTCAGACATGTTGGTTGATTCACTATATGACTGGTCACTAATTTTCAAATTCAAGAATTTCAAGGGCAGTACCTGAGCTTCATGTCCATATAAAATGTATCATGGGTTCCCTGAGTCCAGAATCAAATTATTATCTCTAAGTTAAGGACATTAAACCACTTTGGGATTTTGGAGAAAATATAACAGAATTCATCTTGATGAATTGGCAAATATAGTGTTCATTTGACTGTGTCTCTTTGAACTATGGACTTGGAAGTTATTATTGTAGCTATTTAGGGACAGAGTCTGTTGAAAGTCTACCATGTTAGATACTATTACTTTTTTACACTAAATACATTTGCCCAGTATTTAGCTAACTTTAATCCAGATCTTATTTCATCAGCAATCTTGCTTTTCTCATTGCTTAGGTTAATCAAAATCTCATTTTCTTTCCTGTTACGCTAAATATTCCTGCATTTTATACTATCTGATATTTGTATGACTCAGTCCTCAGTCTGAGAATTAGGACTTTCAAGATTATATTAATATTATATTATATTATATTATATTATATTATATTATATTATATTATATTATATTATATATTATATTATATATGTGAATAAAGTTATATTCACACCATGATTAAATATCTCATGATGAAATTTATAATCCAACTATTGTTTTAATGGCTAGATATGTGTTTCTTCTGGTAATCCCTAGTTTTTTTTCATAAACTAGAAATACTTTGTTTCCTATACAAAAGTAAGGTGTTCATATTTTATTTGAATCTTGTCATCATCTTGACAAATTGTATCCTCTCTCTGTTAAAAAGTAGCTAAGGATTTCTCTACAAGTGTCTTTATAAAGCTATAAAAGTTTAGACATGTTCTAAGAATGTTGGCTGTTATATGGCAGAACATAAGTCTTCACAAACACCAAGTTTTCTCCATTTTGTTATTCTGCCATCAGTTAATTAAGAGACAAGAGATTTAGCCAACTGTCTCCATGGACCAATTTATAAGGGATTTAAAGTGCATTAATTTGTGCTAAGGTAACATTGGAAACAAGCTGAGGTGGAAAAAATTCTAGTTCACAAAGTTTCTGTTGGGAATGGAATTGAAGTTGTTATATGAAATACTAGATAAGTTATTCACCATGTTTTCTGGAATGGGGTGTGCCAACACAGGCATGATTAAATTCTATGGGTCAGAAAATGTTTTTCTTTGCCTCATATCCTTCACACAGAACTCAGCCACTGCTGTTAATTATTAATAAGAAACTCTTTAAGAAATATCAGTTTAAAAAGGTAAACAGTGATTAGTTTATTAAGACTGCCTTTTTTCCAGTGTTGCCTAGTACTTAGATATACTTTGTAGTTAATTAGAAATTCTCACATGAAGAATTACATCTATAGCTATCCTCCTTGCTAAAGCCTTATAAACTGTATCTTAATAAAGTTTTATATATATACACATATATAGCTTTAAAAAGTTTCCATTTTCAAAGACATGAAAATCACAGTATAAGTGTGTAATTAATTTGTTAGCACATATAAGAGAAAAGTTAATGACATTTTTAATTACAAGAAGAAAAGGCAAGGGTTTCAAAAGTAGGCACTTTTTGGCCAGATCAAAAGATAAAAATAAAGTATAAAGCAGGCAGATCATTATTTATATGTTATATATTTAATAATCTCTAGATGACAGGGTCTGACAAGCTGTGTTAACAGAGTCACAATCCTAAAGACTGTTTACAGAATGGATAGTGACATTGAGAAAACTTCAGCTTCTTCGAGGATACTAAGAAAAGAGATACTAGAGCACAGCCTACTTTCAAGGACTTATAAAAATAGTAAGAATATGGGAAGTCACTGGAAGAAATCTGCTATACTAGATTTTCTTCTGCATCACAAGTTTTCCCCAGAAAATCAGGACAAAAATGTGTGGCAGGTTTCTCACCTTAGAAGAAGCCTTTCCAGAGGCGTGATTAAAAATAAAAATATTGCAGGGCTCATTGTGGACAAAACTCAGCTTTAATTTTAGTATTAGAAATAGGTCACCCTAAGCATATGAGAACACTTTTAAATTTGCTGACAGATATTCAAATACAGAAATGTTAAAGAACTCTCACTAGTGTATGTGTAAGAGATAGAGGAAATTCTGAGCATATGTACAGATAAATATTGCATCACTGAATTTGGCTTGAACATTCAGTCAGAAAATAAAAGACCATTTCTGAAATCTTGTTTGAAGTTTTTCCTTTGTAAAACATGGAACTTATCCACCCCTAGAAGTTACCAAGCATACCATCACAGCAAACATAATGTTCCCTATTTCTATTATTAATAATAATGTTTCCAGTCACAAAAGTCAATTTAAGGTCCTCAAGTGAAATTAAGAATTAGAGTAATCATGCAGATTATTAAGACTAAAGTTTCTTCTTTTACATAAAACTTTATTGTCATTTAGATTATTTTGATTGGAATCTTTTGAATTATCAATATCCACCCTCTGAAAACTTATACATTATTTGCAGCTTATGAGTCTAACAATAGCATCTTGAAAAGACACTTCACTTATTTACTTTCAGAATTTAAAAACTATTTGAATAAGAAAGAATTTTGAATTTCATGCTACATTCCCAAAGGGTTATTATTACATAAAATAAAAGCTAGCAGTTTTACTATACACTTTTACCCAGTAACATTTAGCCTGATGTAAGTAAAAACATATTATGGTGAAATCATCACTATAAATCAGAATAAAAATCCTCTAAAAATGATAGTTTTATTTCCTTAATTGTGGCTTCATTATTTAACACAAAATAATTAGCACAAGCATTATAATTTGATTACTGATGTTATTAGTTGGTATTATTCTCCTTAGATTTCTAAGAGAATTTGGATTACTTTGACTTCACTGTTGCATAATCCATTACTCTCAGAAACTTTCCCAATTTTGGTAATGAAAGTATTTGGGTACTCACACTTGCACCATTCCTTGAAATCCTGCCCATTATTTTGCTTGAACATAATAAAATATTAACTTGTGTTTTGTGCAGTTAGGAGAACAATAAAACACCATATGTTTGGTGACTAAATAATAAAAAAAAAATGTCCTTGCACTTCTTCCATAATATTTTGTGACATATAAAAATTTCAGATCTGTTTTTAACAATAAGTATAAAGTATTATTCGTTCTTTTTTATGCTATACATCTACTTTTTGAGAAAGAAATTTCCCACACATGCAAGCAAAAGAATTATCGGATTCTGGCTGAACAATTTATTTTAAGAAATGTATTCGGAAAGAAAAAACCTGCCAAATTTATTCCTTGCCTTATTTATCATGTCACTAATCAACAGGAGATTATTATAAGCTGTTAAGAGAACAAAAGTGGTGTTCTCAACTTCAGCTCCTGAAAAATAATAGTATTGAAAAAAGTATAAACAATTCATACATGTACAACTAACATTCTAAGGTATAATGTCTCTTCTGAAATTTGAAAATCACTAAATATGAGAATTGAAGGTTTTTAATTTGAAACTCAAATTAGACAATGAATCATGCTAACATTGTTAAACTATCTGGAACTGGTAAAGTAGAGAAATTTGTTTATTACCAAACACACCGATAGGAACCAAACTAACCTAGAATTAGTATGCAAAATCCTAATAGTTTTCCACTTCTATTCAACATCTTATTCTCCAAATGAAATCGAAATCTGGTTAGGAGAGATTCTATCACTGCTAAAACTCCCAAAATCCTCTTTTTACAACTTTCCCTGCATGCAACTTCAAGACTGCAGCACCTTGAATTATCACTGACTCCCTACCTTTATTATTCAAAATCTCCTGCTGCTTCCCAGCAGTTTTTTTCAGCTCTCTTTCCCAGACAAAATTTCAGGTTCTTATCTGTACTAGCCCCCTCACCATCATTTACAAAGCCAAAACATAGTCTTAAAGTGTAAAGAACTATTTATTTCTAACAAAGTGATTACCTAATCATTTACTACAAAAAGAAAACCCTGATTACTCCAATATTGTCCAAACATCCTCAGTCCTTTAGTCCTGTTAACCTCATCACTTGTCCAACCAATGAGCATTCATCAGTACATATTCCAAACAGAACATCCTTCTTCTTGACCCGGTCCAGTTTTTCCAAGCAGGTACTTGAAGGCATGAAGTGGTCTTCACCTTGTTGTAGTATCCTCCTCACTTCAGGTAGCAGAAAGAAACTTCAAAGTACAGGAACCAGCAAAACTTATTTTCTTCTCAGGCCTAGCTCACACAGCTTCTCCAAAACCATTTGAGTTAAACTCAGTAAGACAAACTCCAACACAGAGTTCAAGTTTCCAAACTCCTCCATTTCCTTTACGCACACGCTACTAGCCTGGGCTGGCCAAAGTTTGCTTGACCATGTGGCCAAGTTCATGTGGCTCACATTTCCTTTCAGAATTCCTGATCAGAAATGACTGATCTCATCTTTGTTTTCAGCCAATATTTATACCCTTCCTCCCAGACAAGTCTTGGAATCAAGAGGCCTCTGGAGGAAGTAAGACCAGGCCAGTTTTCTTCTGGAATTT